>VDFB02144790.1:0-11434 GCA_007258455.2 Sequoia sempervirens | reverse complement strand
TGGACTTCGCTATGAGATTTCACCGAATTTGTGTGGTCTTCCCGACTGCAATAGGTGTTCGATGTGACACCACCTCTTCGGCCAGATGCCTCTCTAACTTCCTTGTGTCTAGATGATATGCCCGGTGACTTTGGTGTAACTATTTTATTGCCCGAGGTCTTCCGACACCACACTTTGCCTTGCCAATGGTGGTCAGCTCAATGCCACGGATACGCTTAAAAGGCCGCACCATCCGGACATGGATGATGGATGGCCCGCATTCACTTTCACATGTTTATAGGGTTTCAAGTATGTTTGTGCATGAAGACCGAAGCCTAGAGAATTCATGGCGAGGTGAATATCGCCGTCTACCGAAATGGGTATTCATGGCTTACTGGCTATGGGAAAAGGACCCATTACGGCTCGGAAGTATGGGCAACCTAGATTTAGCAAAGGGATTTGACATTGATTGCTCCTTGCCTCATTCATGGAATGTCTTTCCCCGCTAAAGCATTCAACCAGTGGCATTTATGAGACCATAGAAGTAGTTGAAGAACATGGCAATTAGGGTCTGACATGGCATGTTGATCTGGCTCTAAGCTGGATGGCGATCCTGGGACTGTTTAAAAGGAATTTCTAAATCATTGGTAGGGGTCTTCGGCCAGAAATTAGAACCAAATCTGAAGAGAAGGGCACTGAATCACAGAGTCAGATTACTATCAGAGTTTAAGGTCTAGGTTTTGTAGTCTATAAATTATGAGGTCTTGGACGCATGTATGAATCTGAATGTATAGATTAAGGTCTTTAAGTCTCTCCTTTGTATTGTGCGTATGGATTGTTAATGAAAGTTGATCAAGGATCATTTCATTAACCATTTTAATGTAATGTTTTACTGTTTGTTCTGGTTGTTGCTCTTATTCAAGGAATAAGTTAAATGCTTTAATCATATCAGAGATTCACATGTATGATAGGAGGATTTGATAAGTAGTCTTATAGATCTGATCACTAGTTGTGAGACTAATAAGGTTAATCTTGCAAAGACTTTAATGTCTAGAGTAATGGTTCCTTCTATTTGCAGGTTATTGTGACTCCTAGCCCAAGAATAATGGCACTAATCTAATATTTGATGTATGTCTTTAGGGTTCTAGTCTTCTTTCTCAAGAGCAATCATTTTATTTAATCAAACTTGTTTGATGTATTTCCCTACCTCCTAGTTGCTTCAAAGTTGAGCTACTGAGAATCTAGCCCTAGTTGAGGTCCTCAACGCTTGACATTAGGAGTTATCTGCTATAAAAAGCAATGTCTGGTCTTCTTTGAGGCATTGTTTGGGTATACCAGCCCTGGTTCTATAGAGTCTAAAGTGCAGAAGATCTTTTGATCTTGTTAGTTGGTCCAGGTCCTCCGAGCTGCCCTTGATTGGAGTTGGCTACTCCATAGGTAGAATAGGAGACCAACCTAGTTTACAATAAAAATAGCCAACATCCTTCACAAAGAACCCTCCAAATTCTCAAGCCCTTGTCATTTTATAACACCCTTCAAGGAAAACTAAAACATATTCCAAAACCACCATAGGTTTCTTTTGAACAACTCATTCAAATTCTTGAAACTACATTGACCTAATAGACCACTTAGGTCTCTTTTCCAAAGAAATTTTTCTTCAATCTCACCACCAGTATTCAATAACTTCTCAAACCTTTGAAATAGGTAACCAATAGCCCAATTCAATAATTTTTAGATTCACAAACCCTCATTCAATGGTTGATCTAGGAAACCCTCAATTTACACATGTAAGGGTAGGGTTTATTGAAATTGATGGTTCCCAACCATATAAAAAATTGACATTTCCTCCAACACTATCCAATATGTCTTCCCACACTCAATAAACCATCACATAACCTCTACTCACCATATTTCTTCAAACATTCTTACAATCCCTTCATTTTCAAACCCTAATTCACCATGTTCTTCAGGACAGTCATACCTTTTACCCCAAAATTCCTCATATAGATCAAACCCTATTCTATACCACCCTAAATCTAACATATTATTCCCATTCCACTTATACACAGTGACTAAAATATGTGGAATGTGCTTTACTCCATGATTAAAGCATCAAAGCCCTTAAATAGGCTCAATCAACCGGTTACAAAAATTTAGATCAAAATTGCACCAACTTCAACTTAAAACAATCAAACCAAGTGAAAAAATAAATTATCTCACCCCACAACTATATTCTCAAAATTTTAAGAAGATTGGTTACAATTTGGAGCTATACAAATTACTGGTATTGCAGAATTCACTATAAAACACAAAATTTTAAGAAGAAATAGGGGTTTCCTTTATTGAATCTTCATCAAAATCTATTCAACAACCTTTTATGATGATGGAGGACAACTATTTAAAAATTTCCCACAAAAAACTTCCCTCCAAATCGGCCAACTAAATTTTATCTTCCAATTGACCGTCGGGTTGCCTCAAAGTTGCATTTGCATTTACAACATTTAACAATTTTGAAAAAAAATCAAATTTAACCCCCAAAACCTCCTAATGACCACTTAAATGACACAATAGAACATAAAATGGTCTAATAAGAACTTATTTAACAAAACCCAAGACTTAACACACCAAGTTCTATTCAAGACACACCATTACAAATTCTTGCACTTTTAGCATCATTTTGACAACATTGCATCTTTACCAAAATTGAACTCCTAAGACTTTCTAATGGTCAATTTAGACCTTATTGACACACCTCAAGACCACAAAACCATAAGACAACCTAACACTAATTAAAATTGAACAAATTCATAAGAAATTAGATTGGTGCTCCTGCACTACCTTGCCTATGTTCAAGCTCACAAACAACATAGTTTGACAAAGTAATGTTTTTGGATTTTAGATGTTTTGACTTGTTTTTGGGATATTTGATATTTTTTGGATGTTTTGGGATTTTTAATTTACAATATTTTAAATGTTTTTGGATTTTTAGTTGTACAAGATTTTGATGTTTTTGGATTTTTTTTATTTTGCAAGTTTTTTTGTATTTTTTGATGATTTTTGAATATTTTTGGGATTTTCAATAAGATTTCCAATAATCTTAAGATATAAAAGAACCCAATCCAATGCACAAAAATTTTTCCCCAGTGTGATGTGATAGACTACCTTGATATAGGTAGGACAAACTAATCTTAGGAATATGCCAAGTAGTACTAAATGGGAATATGATACTTTACAATATCAACCTATGATACAAATGTGGATGAGTGATGGAATAAATAGGATGAATGATGCCATGAATGGATGAGATTTGAAGCATGATAAGATAAAGATCCAAATATAGATGGAGGTTCTTATTTATGCAAGGTGCATTTTTTCCAATTTTTCACCAAGGTACTTTCTGAAATTTTGCTGAATCAGCCACTTTCACTAGGAAAGTTTTTTCTTTCACGGCAATCCTTTTCTTATTTTTTCGGTTGCACTATGTTTTTTATTCTTTGTATTTTAAGATGTAAGCTGCCCCTTCAAAATAGGAATAATTTTTTTTGAGGATGGGCTCCTTTGATTTATCTCCTACAAGGGTTGCGGTATTTGGTGACCTTATATTAGGTTAGCGGGCGTACTCTGGGTCGAAATAGAATTATGAAAAAAGAGATGCCTAACCAGTGAACTCCGGCACCTTTTATCCTAGTCTAAGAACATTCTTCTAGTTCTTTTAAAAGAAAAATCCTTCTTGCGGAGAACCCGAGCTCTTGATCTTCTTGTTTAGCGCTTCTACGATTTCAGTGGTTTTTGGTATACTTCCTAATTGATTTAAGGGCATTAGAGATGGCAACTCACCCAAAAGAATTCGCTCATTCTAATGAGATACCTCTATATTCTTCATCTGTGATATGTTTTTGCAATGAGAGCTGCGCGGGAGAGGCGCGACTTTAATAGTGGGATGGATTTTGATCCATAGACCAAGGAGAAAGGGGTTGCACCTGTAGATGTGTGGATGTTGGTTATATAAGCCCATAGGGTAGGGTTAACTACAAAGTCTAGTCTTGGCCAGCTTCATTGATCATTTTCTTTAGGATTTTTAGAGTGGTCTTATTTGTAGCCTCAGTTTAACCATTTTTTGCGGGAACCAGCTCTGAGGGTGAAAGCGTGTTGGATGTTGGGGGTAATTCTTGAAGGGTGTTCCATTATCTGAGATAAGGTATTGTGGAACACCATAGAGGTAGATAAGGTAATTTAGGATAAACTTGGAGATTTGCTTCCCCATTATCTAAATCATAGGAATGGATTCAACCCACTTGGTAAAGTATTCAATTGTCATGATGATGAATTTATGGCCATTAGAGGAGGTGTGAGTAATATTTCCTATGAGATCAATCCACCATTATGAGAAAGGCCAAGGTGTGACCATTGGTTGTAACTCCTGAGCTGAAGCATGGATGAGATCTCCATGCTACTAACATTGGACACACTTTTGCATATACTGATGGGATTCTATTTCAATGGTTGGCCAATAATACCCCATCCTCAATAATTTCTTGGATAAGGTTATTCCACTAGAATGGGAACCACAAATGCCTTCATGAACTTTTGTTAAGGAAATCAAGGCTTCCTCTTGGTTGAGACATCGTATTAATGTCCCCTCGATGCTTCTATGGTATAAGGTATCTCCTAAGATGATGAATTGGGATGCCTTCTTAATGAAGGTCATCTTAAGGTTGGAGATGATATCAGATGGGAGGGTATATCTACTAAGATAGGTGAATATATCATGATACCATGGGGATCTAGGACCAATGATTACACACATGAATTGATATTCAAGAATTTTAAAAGTTGGTATGAGAAACTATTCTACCAAGAATTCACATTGAAGGTTGTTGTGTCACATGTATAACAAAGACCCAATTGTCTCCATGGTATCTATTGCTCAATTGTTCATGCATGGTATCTTCTCAAAGGTTATATCAATGAAAAATTCCTCAAGAATTTATACCATCTTCTTATAAGGAGTGAGTTTATCATCCTTTTTTTGGTAGTCATCATTAACTTGGTTAACAATCAGTTGTGAGTCCCCATAGAATTCTAACTCTTGTATCTATTAGGGAATGACTATCCTTAGACCTGTTATTAAGGATTCATACTTAGCAATATTGTTGGTAAATGGAAATGATAGCCGATATGACTTTGGAATATAGTCACCTTGAGGGGTGATAAAGAGAATGCCTATCCCTAATCCATGTTGGGTATACGATCCATCAAAGTACAATTTCCATTGATCAACTACATTGAGGAGAAACACTAATTCATTAGGAAACTCAGATACCAAAGGATTCTCTGCATAAATGGGTGCTTCAGCTAGTTGGTCTGTAATAACTTGTCCTTTAATAGGCTTGTGCTCCACATGATACTTTATATCAAATTCAGTCAAAATAATTAGCCATTTGGCCATTCTCCCTGTGAGAGTTTCTTTAGATAAGAGATATTTCAATGGGTCAATCTTGGCAATAAGCTTGATTTGGTGTGAAATCATGTAATGTCTAAACTTTTGTGAAGCAAAGACCACTGCTAAGCATTCCTTATCAATGTACGATTAATTCATTTCATACCCGACCAAGGTCTTGCTAATGTAATAGATGGCTCTTTCCTTTCTTGTTTTGTCATATTGGGCTAGAAGAGCGCCAAGTGTTGCCAATGTAACTAAGATGTAAAGGATCAATGGTTTGCTTGGTATAGGTGGGATTAGAACTGAAGGTGACAATAGGTAGTCCTTGATCTACTGAAAGGATTTATCACACTTCTCATTCCACTAATATGTTATTCCTATATGGAGAAGACACAAGAAAGGGTGGATCTTGTCTGACAATTGCACTATGAATCTTTTAATGTATTGCAACCTTCCTTATAACCCTCTCATCTATTTCAATGTTTGTGGTGCCTCCATGCCTAGGATATCTTTTACCTTTGTTGGGTCTATCTCTATTCCTCTTTGTGATACAATGTAGCCAAGAAGCTTCCCTAATGTTACCTTAAAAAAATTTGTTGGATTCAACTGCACCTTATATTCTTCAAGTCTATAAAATATGGGTCCTAATACTTATATGTGCTCATTCCTTTTCTTTGATTTGGCCAAAATATTATCCACATAATCTTCAACTATTTTATGGATCATATCATGAAAGATTAGATTAATCACCCTTTGATAGGTTTCTCCCATGTTCTTTATCCCAAACAATATCATGTTCCAACAATATTTTCCCCATGGACAAGTGAATGTAGTTTTATGTTGATCCTCCTTAGGGATCATGATTCGGTTAAACCTAAAAATCCATCCATGAGTGATAGAATTGCATGACCCATGGTTAGATCAACAATGATGTCATTGTTAGGAAGAGGGAAATCATCCTTTGGACATGCTTTGTTCAAGTACCTAAAATCTATGCATATTTCAATGCCCCTAATGGGTTTGGAGAATAGTACCAAGTTGGAAACCCACATATGATAGTCAATTGGTCAGATAATTCCAACATCAATGAGATTTTGTAACTCTAGTTTAACTAGTAATGCAATTTTAAGATGCATTTTTTTCTTGGTTTTATGTTTGTTGGTTTTGGATTCCAAGATAGGCTTTAAATAATGCACAACCACTTCGTCAAACCTAGCATGCAATAATAACATGCGACCATGGGGGTTTCTCTTTTTTTCTTTCAGGGGCCACTGAGTTTTCTATTGCCTTCATCAACAAAGGATTCAACAGAGAGGAGTTATTTTAGGTGCTTCTTCTATTACCTACTACATTTCAGCAGGGTAGCCTTCTCTACTAGCACTACTAATTTTATGACCGAAGGTTGTAATCATCACCCCATAGTACACCTATGTGTCTAGCTTTATATTAGATCTTGCTTTGTGATCCCCACATGGTAAGTTGTCATGGAGTCCCATGAATTCTAAGATTGCTTCATTATTTTCAAATATATCTAGAATTGGTGGTCCTCGTTGGTCCCAATCAATGGTTTGGGGATATACTAGGCTGAATTACGTGATTTGGTCACTTGAGGTGAAGGGTGTTGTGGATATCATAAAGAGAGAGTTATTATCAAATAGATTGGTGACGTAAATGAGAAGTCATCTAGGGTAGTATCTTGTGATGTTGTTAACCAAGAGGAAGCCTCAGTCGATTTAGCATAAGTAACCTTACCAAGAATGGTAACCTTACTAGTAGTACAACCTAATTCAAGATTGTTTCAATTTCTCTTAGGAATGATGAGTTCTAGCAAACCATTATTATTTTTTCCTATATTTTCATTCTTGTTGTATCCCCATCCCCTCATTAATCATAAGCCTTTATTATCATCTTCCATGGGAAGAATGGGAATGGGTAGGTTTTCTTGATAAAGTAGTTTAGATATATCTTCCTCATTGACATCCTCTTTGTTCATGTTCCCCTATTTGGTGAAAGTGGTAGATGCAAGCTTCAATGTTTCATCCACTTTGTTGATAGGTATGGATTTCCCATGAGATTTGGGGGGAAAGAGGTAATTCACCCAACAAAATTTTTTCCTTCTTTAGATTATAATCTCCACAACCATTGTCCTTGATAATTTATTTGATATTGGGTATATTCTACACAATGGGTGTTTTGGATTTCCAGGTGGATGCAAAGTAAGATGGGTCAAAAAATGAGGATGCGGATGTAGGGATTTTATCATTCTTGGGTATTTGGGGGATCTTGTAGAACTTGGCCTCAATTTTTTTGCAATCTAGTAGAAAGGCTCACGATCTCCATGGATAGTGACTTCTATGTTCTCAAAAGGAAATTTGTCACATTGGTGATAGGTGGGAGCTACAACTTTCATGGCATGAATCCATGTTCAACCAGGGAGGATGTTATAGGGGAGATCAATATCTAGTACCTAGCATGTAGTCTTAGAAATGATGATCCCCATTTGGATAGGTAGCATCATGATGCTTTGTGACATGCTTTCTTGATTGTCATATGTCCTTATGGTTGTACTTTCTATTTTCTCGGTAGCAACATATGAATAACCAAAGTTCTTGACCAACTAAAGGGTGCAAATTTTGATACCAACACCTCCATATACTAAGAATATTTTAACCTTGTTCTTATGTACAATGATCTTAAGGTGTAAAGTGTGATTGTGTGATGACTGCATTGGGAGATCTTGTTCTTAGAAGGTGAGAAGATGGGGGTAATGATATGCTCTACCATAGCTTGAATTTTTTTTGTACCAATATTCTCAAGGATAGAAGATATTGACAAATAATTTTCTAATATCTCCCTATGTGCAAGGCATAGCCTCAATAGTTCTAAGATAAAGATCTATGTGGGGGTCTTATTTAGCTGATCTAGGAGACTCTAGTTACTAGGGTTGGATGTCAGCAATGGAGGTTGTGCCCTAGGTTGATATGAAGCTCCTTAGATGTCAACCTTGACACATCATGTGGTGATTCCACACTCCGCACTAGGTCCTTTGATGGTAATGACTGTTATGACATTGTTACAAAGCTAACCACATTGGAATAGATATGCTACACATTACTGTAACTCTTCCCTTTTCCACTATCATTCCCTGTGCTATGACTTGGCATAGGGTTCTTGTATATTTTGAGGTTTTGGTTACTGGTTGGTACATCAATAGATGTATCTCAATTCTCTATAAGATCTTGGATAACATTCTTGAGCTTCATACAAATTGATGTTTTGTGTCCTTTGATTTTGTGAAATTCACAAAGATCCTTTTTGTTGTACCATTGTGGTTTATCTTGTGGTTCTTGGTAGTTTTGGAAATTTGGAAGCAAAATCAAGTTTAAGGTCACGATTTTTTGCATGATAAGATTCAATGGGTTCCTTGGTGTAGGTATTTTTTTATTTTAGATGAATTGCTTCTCTTCCGGGGTTTCATGCATTTGTGTTTATGTTATTGACTTGATTATTTTTGGTGGTTATGCTACATTGTACAATGAATTTATTGTGATGGTTGGGCTGGTCAGGTGTTTGGCATAGAAGTGGGCTACTTTTGGCATCCACAATACTATCCCATTCATCATAGATTCTATTCTTAGCTTTATGACCATGGGGCTTTTCTGTTTGAGAACGGTTGATGGGAGATTGTCTCTATATGCTTGCATGTATCCCTATGATCTTAGGTCTCTCTCAATGTTGAGGGACCTAGGGATAATATAATCATAATTGGTGATACATTTCATCTTTAAATGGAAGGATAGATCTAGATCAACATTTTCTATGATAATCCCCACTTGTTATTTGTCAAGAATGGGCCACTTGCTTTTACTTGCTCATTGCCTCCATCGTTTTAAGAAATTAGTGAAATATTCTCCTTTGTTTTTCTTGAGTGTGCATAACTCTTCTAAGATTACATCCATGTCAAGATTGAAGGATAAGTGATCTATGAATCTATCGATGATTTCTTGGAAGGTTTTGTTACCTAGAGGTAACTGTGAAAACCAATCGATGGCTGGGCCTGTCAAACTTTTTGGAAAGAGGTACATCAAGTAGGAATCATTGTAGGGAACCTCCATGCACATGACATTTAATTCTTTGATGTGATCCATAGGATTTCCCCTCCCTTTGTATTTATCAAATTTAGGGACTTAAAAAATAGGAGGGAAAGGTACTATTGTGACTTTTCTATCGAATGGGTATGGACACATGTTTTGTTGTGTATGGTCCTTCTTTGTTTTTACCATTTGAATGTCCTACATTTATTGTGTTAGCACCTTGATTTTTCATGCCATATCATCTTGCAAATTCGCTGGGGGAGCATATGTTGTGTATTTTGGAATGGTGGATGAATTGTAAGCAAGATTTTGATATGATGGGGTGTTGTATGGTGTATAGGGTGGTGTTTGATATTGTGAAGGTGATGGTGGTAGGGGTGTATATGCTCCTAATATATTTGGATTGAGAATGTTTTATTGGGAATTATATTATAGACCTTGTAGTTTTTGTTTTTGTTGTTGCATGTACTATTGCACTAGAAAAGCTTGTTCTTGTGTTTGTTGTTTTTGTTGTGTGACTAAGGCTTGTTGTTGAGCTTGTTGGTATTGTTGTTGTTGTTGTTGTGAGATTAAGGATTCTTGTTGAGCTTGTTGTTGTTGTGTAATTAGAGCTTATTGTTGTACCTGTTGTTGTTGCAAGGCTTGAGCTTGAGCTTGTTGTTATTGCAATGCTAGTTGATAAGTTTGTTTTGCTTGTTGAAAATCTAGAGCATGAGCTTGTTGCACTTGCAACGTGGAAGTGTTTTGATGTTGGGATCGATTTTCAGTGATCATGAATTGTGGATTGATTTGAGGTGTTTGTAGGCTGTTTTGGTCTAGCATTCCTTGTAAGATGGTCGATTAGGATGGAGGGATGTAAGGTATGGGCCCCATTTGATTTTGCATGTTTTGGGGGACCCATGGTAAAGATGATGATCGTGCTATTTGGTATTGTGATTTCAATGACACATTATATCCTTGGATCAATAGATTATAAGGGCTCCCTTGAACAATGTGTTGGGGGTTCCCTTGTTGTGTTTAATGTGGGACCAAGGTATTACCTTCCTTGATTGGGTTTGTGATCAAGGTGTTCTTTTGGTTTGGATTAATGATGGATGGGAGCTATGTGTTTTGTAGATTGAATT
Organism: Sequoia sempervirens; assembly: GCA_007258455.2. NCBI lineage: Eukaryota > Viridiplantae > Streptophyta > Pinopsida > Cupressales > Cupressaceae > Sequoia > Sequoia sempervirens. The sequence continues at coordinate 794 of VDFB02144790.1, read as the reverse complement.
GAGTAGATTTGGTGACCACATTTTTCAATGTGTCAATGGGATTTTTGGGTCCACTTTTCAAGGGTTGACCTTGTGTGAGAGTGTTAACTTTCCCTTGTTGTCCCTGTTGAGGCACTTCATTCACATTACCTTGTGTAATGTTAGGAACCCTTTGGGTACTTGTGGTGATGGATGAATATGGTTGTGCTCAAAATGTCAAGGTCATAATGGTATCATGGAATGTAATGGGTTTGTGTGGATGTAGAGGCATTTATGGAGTGGTGGTGGAAGATTGAGGTGGGGCACAAAATGTTGGTGTTTGGAGTACCCAAAAGTGTGTTGCCTTCCAAAGGGAGAGTGTGACCAAAATTAGTGGCAAGCCTAGTTGCTAGACTAGGAGTTAATGTTTGACTTGGCATAGAGGATGAAGCTGGTTGATTCATAGATTGGGTTACCCCTTGTGTCAATTTTTGTGTGAGAAAAGTTGAATCCACCTTTTCAGAGGTTTAATGTTCTTTTCTATACTTAAGGATTTCTTCCTTAGTAAGCCCAAGAGGGTTGTTTGTGACATATTCTACCTCATATGGTCCCAAATGATTTTTTGTTTGTTATGAGGGAGTAGAATGGCTCCTTGGATCAAATTCTTGTGGGTTTTGATCTCTTGTGTTGTGATATTGTTGTAACAATAAATTGTGGGTCAACAATGGTAGAGGTATGTTGAGATTTATAATGTTGAAACTCTCTAGCTAACTCAAATTTTGGTAAAAGGGACCCTCTAAATTGTTTTGGACCAATGATGGGAGTGGATGATAAAA
>VDFB02144789.1:0-15726 GCA_007258455.2 Sequoia sempervirens | reverse complement strand
CAAACTTTGACCCCCCAAATGCACCTTTTTGCTCTCTTTTTCAAAAAATCGATCTCGACCCATTTCCTAATTTTCCTCCACGAACAAAACCCATGTCTTCGATTTTTCAAAATTGATTTTTGATTTTTACACCGACACTTCCGGAGGCCATAACTTTTGACTCGGGTGTCCGTTTGAACTGAAATTTGACGGGTAGTTGCATTATGCGATAACGAGTAAATTCTCAAAAGTCGTTGGAACCTGTTTTGACCCATTTTCGGGGCCTCAAAGTTTCATCTTGACCCTCAAAATCCCAATTTAATGTTTTTTTGCAGCATTTTGAAAAATTGTTTTCACTCATAACTCAAAATGCATATCTCAAATTTGGGATGTTAGTTGGCAATTCATCCTATCTCCCCAATGGGTATTTCTTGGAAAAAAATGGGACTCTCAAACATACGGCCCTGAGGTTTCCTAAAATGGCAAAATTTGACAATTTTTGAAAATTGCCAAATTGGGAAAAATCTGATTGTCAACATCTTATGCCCTTTTAAACTCCGGAACTCGGTGTAGAATCCATCCAATCATATCCTTCCACCATTCTAGTCTTCAATCCAATCCTCATCTAAGCTTTAATCTCATCCCAATCTGAGCTTAACCAAACCCCTCATCTAAGCTTTCGTCCATCTACAGTCCAAATCTTTTGATATCGAACCAAATCTTCAATCTCACAAATCAATCTTCTCCTTATCTGTTAAATCTTGCCCAAATCACTTAATCACATCCTTAGTCTTGTCCCCAGTCTCGTTACCAGTCTTGACCCCTCATCCTCATCCACTAGTATCCTTACCTATTCCTTTGGTGTTGTTTTGGGATGTATCCTTCCCTCATCAACAACACTTTCATCCTCATCATCGGGAGGTATTCTTCCCTATCCCTTTGGTGTTGTTTTGGGATGTATCCTTCCCTCATCAACAACACTTTCATCATCCTCATCATCTATCAGTATCCTTCCCTATCCCTTTGGTGTTGTTTTGGGATGTATTCTTCCCTCATCAACAACACTTTCATCATCCTCTTTGGGAGGTATTCTTTCCTATCTTTTAGTGGTGTTTTGGGATGTATCCTTCCCTCATCAATACCACTCGGTGGAATGTATCCTTCCCTATCCTCGTGTTGTTTCAGGATCTTTCAATCCTTCATTCACAACACTCCATCCATCATCAACCCCTTTTAGCTTGTACCTTGACTGGGGCAACATCACCTTTTGGCCTAAAATCCATTTGTGGTTCATCCATCTCCATATCACTTACTCTCTTCCCCATCACCTTGCATCATCTTCCTCATCTCCCCTTGCATCACATCATCTATTTCGAGAGCACACACGTGTTCTCTTCAACCCGCATGTCCTCTCGAGGGGGCATCCTTCATCCCTAATTTTTCATCATTTTTTTTTTCCCTTCCTAGTCACTCATTTGGATAACTGGGGCATCTTTTCCAATCTAACCATCTTCTTCTAGGTTCTATATTTTAATATTCTTTGAAATGATGCTATTTCATAGCACCATCTCAAAGAGGGGCAAAATGTAGACATCCAAATTTGGACACTTAATTTATCCAAATTTATCACTTTTCGTCTAAACACCCTCTTATCCGAGTTAATTAAATAATATTACTATTATTTAATTAATATCTGCCAAATTCCTAAGGTATTTAATTAATAATTAAATACCTTACCCTCAATCCTCTTTTCATCAAATAAATTAAATAAATATTACATTTATTTAAATCCTCATATGTCATTTTCATCTAATCCTAATCCATTTCCTAATTTCTTCATTAGGGATGTGCACATGCCTAATCCTTGATTAGGATGTGTCACATCCTCCAACTTTTGCAAGTTGGCTTCTAATCCTTATTTATCTTATAATTATTGATTAATTAAGCCTAATCATTCTCCAAGGAATTTTTAATTTTATTTGTCCTAGATTCCCTCCTGTATGAATTTTTAATTCACATTCCATTCTTCCAAGGCTTTAGAACCTTAGACTTGTCACAATCTCCACATGTGACCAAGTCCCACCTTTTTGGAGCCCACCTTTTATCCTCTAGATCATCCTATGAATGTGAATTTTTATATCCCCAACCACCTTTCATTTTCCCATGTAGATTTTTGAGGAATTCCAAAATTCCTCAAATGTCCCTTTCACTTCCACTTGGGGACAAGAAATCCTTTTTTGTGGAAATCTCCTCACTCCCCAAGGTGCATGTCCTTTTTCCACCTCATGTACTTTCTTGACACCTCATCTCCATCTCACATCCCCTTGTCCACTTCACCCTCCACATGTCAAGATGTGAGGGCTTGTGGGTTCTCAACCCACCATAGCCCTTCATCTTGGCCTTGTTGGAGCAATCTTGACCGTTGAATTCTCTAGAGAATTCAAATTCTCCTATAAATACCCCCTCCTCAAGGGCATTTTAACACTTCTTCATTTGAGCAACCTTATGCTGCTAATTTTCCTTCTCAACACTTTGTATTTTGATAACTACATGTTGTCCATTTGAACTCTCAATCCTTTTTCAATCATTCAACCATCTTTGTTCATCATCTTGCATATTCAATCTTGCATTTAGACATTCAAGCAATCATCTAAGGAGCACACAAACCATTCCTATCAAGGGCCAATCAAAGAGCTTTCAACAACAAGGGAGGTAAAAGTGTTTGTGTTTCATTTTATTTGCATTCCTTTTCGTTGTATCAATCTTTTGGCTAATCTTGAGGTGTCCTTGGTATTTTGTCATTCATGTTTCTTAGTTGTTTTGCACGTTTAGAGTAGTAGAAATATCAAGGTATCACAGTAAGTTTATCAAGTAATTCAACATTCACCTATGACTAATTTTAGGCCTATTATTTCCCAAATTGCTGGAGCCAAAGCATATGACTGATTTCAAACCTATTAGTCTTTGTAACACGGTTTACAAGATCTTTTCTAAGGTCCTTGTTAACTGACTCAAGCCTCTATTGGATAAATTTATTAGTAGATGCCAAAATGGATTTGTCCTTGGAAGACAAATTCTTGATGTTGCTATTTCAGCTCATGAAATAATCCACTCCATGGAGAAAAGCAAGAATCAAGGTATGGCATTTAAATTGGACATTTCTAAGGCCTATGATAGATTCAGATGGAAATTCCTTTATGCGGCTCTGGCTAAGCTTGGTTTTAATGAGAAGGTTATTGGTCTGGTTAAAGAATGTGTGGAGACCGTCCAGTATTTTGTCATGGTTAACGGGACCTCCTAGGGGTTATTTAAGGCCAGAAAAGGTATTAGACAAGGTGACCCTCTATCACCTTACTTTTTTATTATGGTTGCTTGATGTAGAGCATAGAGGAAGACAAATCACTTTCTCAATCTGATCTATCAAAACTCAAAACATTCTTGTGTTATTCATTCACCTTTTCCTTCACAACCACTTGATTCAAATATTCAAAATTGTAAATCAGAGTTCCCCAACCCACAATGACCTTCAAGATACTTAAACAAACTTAACTTAACTAAAGAATCATTTACAACATCTGCCCCTTTCAATTTTTCATTATTTCATTATGATTGTCCTAAGTGCGCATTTATGGCATTCAATGACTACAAATACAAATTTAGCCTTCCAAGAAAAAATTAATCCATTAAATGTTTGTTACATACTCATATGAATCAAAAATTTAAAAAAAAAACCCTTCTCAAGACCTTCCCTTACACATAAACTTCACTTCTTACTTTAACTGCATATATGGCTAGTAGCCATCAAACACAAATAGTCAAACATATCTCAACATCCAAACCCATAGACCCCACTATAATTAGCATTTTGAGTCCTCCATTGCATTCCTTCAAACATATCAAAAGGTTTCCATCTGTTATTTTATGAGATAATGTAAAAATTAGACTGTCCACATACCAAAATAGGCCTAATTAGGCTTTACACCAAAAAGGGCTTATTGTCTTTTATCCTTCTAATCTCAAACCTGGACAACCAACACTTTAAACATATTCCATTAGACATGAATAAGCATAATTTTTCACAAAAAATCCACTTCCAATGATATTTTAACAAACCCTAGCTTTATTTCTCTTTAACTGCCCTATTTCTAGACTAAGACACACATTACAATATGAATTTCCAATTTACTCACTTTATTCTTAATCTTCTGATCTAAACCCTTCAGAGCATGATAGTAAATCCACAAATTAATTATCTTACCAAATACCAAGCATTTTCATTGATAAATATAAGAGAAACATGAATTTAAAGGCTCCCTGTTACCCTAAATCAAGGTTTTCACTGTTTTCACAAAAAATACAATAACTCTTTCAAATCTCCACCAATTCGCATGAAACAAAAATAAACTAGAAGGTGATTGTTCCTTCTAACAATTACAAGAAATAAGACACAATTTTATTCCCGTACAATTTCGTACATAGGCCTGAAACAATATTTTTTTTTGTAGAAAAGCATAAAAACAATGTTCTTTTATTGTTCAAAATTTGAAAATCAATCACCCACACCTTCTCCATTGGTTACAAGGAATTTTATAAGAATTTAAATTTTATTTTCAACTTCCCGCAACATTCCAAATGAGCTTTTAAATTATTAAAACCCTTAATCTTCCCTAACTGCATTTTGACAACCTTTATTGATAACTTTACATCTTTTTTTTGCAATTTGGTTGACAAATTTTTACATTGTTTTACAAAATTGGACAAACTAGACTCAAATGACCATCTAATAATCTCAACATATGAGAAATAACACAAATGACCTTCGAATCATAAAAATTTGAATCAAACTCCAAATATTGATCTATGGAATCATGATGTAGTCTAGGTGCTCCTGTACCATTGCTGAAGTCCTTGGTAGGAACTTTTTATCCTTGTTGCACTCTGGGAAAATTCAGGGAATCTGTGTTGCTTCCACTCTCCCACCCTCTGTTCTTTAGAAATTTGTGAATGACACCTTCCTTTTTGGAAAATCTTTGATGATTGAAGCTAGAGAATGGAAGTGTCTTCTCCAAGATTATGCTAATACCTCTGGACAATGCATAAATTATAATAAGAGCCATATCTATTTTTTCAATACCAAAGCTGATCTCCAAGCCAAGATTTTATCTATTTTGGGTTGTTAGTGTGCATCCCTACTGGGGACCTACCTTGGCTTACCACTCATTATTGAAGAGGTCATTGACAACTTCTGTAATAACATTTTAGAAAGAATGCAAAAGAAGCTCGCGGGATGGAAGGGTACTCTTCTTAGTAATGTTGGAAAACTACAACTTCTCAAGGCTTCCCTACAAGGAATCCTAGTCTATTTCCTCTCCCTCTTTAAGATTTTGGGCTCTATGGCTGAAAATTTGGAAAGAATCTAAAGATATTTCCTTTGGACTAGTGTTGAAGAGAGAAAAAGGCTTGCTCTCGTGAACTAGGATACTATTTGCAATCCCAAAAGTTAAGGGGGTCTTGGGATTAGGAAGCTCGCTAATTTGAAAAAAGCCCTCTTCACTAAGGTGGGTTGGAATCTTGTTCTGGGAAAGGCTAAATGGTGCAACATAATGAAGGCTAAATATTTGAACTGGAAACATTTCTCTAGGGCCCTAGATTTGATGGGCCTCCCATCGGGGTCAAAAGTTTGGAATAGTATCCTAAAATGCAGATCTCTTTTGAAGGAAGGGATAAGATGGAAAATTGGGAATGGGAGGAAAATTAGATTCTGGGAGGATAGTTGGCTTGGGGTCAGACCTCTTGTTGATAGAAACTTTAACATTTTGAGGGAACATGCAAAGGAACATATTGGCACTTTTATTGCGGACTATACTCTACCTAGAGCCAAATGGAAAACTTTGGAATTAAGCTTCTTGGATAGGCCGAACCTTCTCTATAAGGTTGCTCAGCTTCAGGATTTTTTGAACAAGATGAGACTCCCTCTCTATCCTAGGGAGGACAAGATTTTCTAGTCTAAAAACCAATAAGGGGATTTCTCTATTAAGTTTGCTTATTATCTACTGCTTAAGTTTGATGGTGATGAATGTTGCTAGAAGAAGGTATGGAATCATCAACTCATTCCCAAAATCAACTTCTTTTGATGGGCCTCCATCCATGGAAAAATCTTGACTATTGATAATCTGGTCAAAAGAGGCTTTTAGTTTCCCAATTGGTGCACCCTCTATAAGTCGGCAGAGGAGACAATCTCCCACCTCTTTATCCACTGTCATTATGCCTCCCAAGTTTGATAGAATTTCTTACAAAATCTTAACATCCTTTGGGTTTTGATAGGAATATTCATCAATTTGTCCTTAATTGGAATTTCCCATCTAAACACCCTTTAATAAGGAAACTTCGGCATCTTATTCCTCCTCATGTTTGCTGGTGTCTATGGAAAGAAAGGAACAATAGGTTTTTCAAAGAAAAGGAGAATAGTGTAGATTGCCTGCTAGTTATCATCAATAGACCCCTCCTTGATAATATCTTGGTATGCCAGTGGAAAATCCTGGATTTCCCCCCATCAAACTGGGATAGAAATATAGCCAAAATTTGGACTTCCGGAAATTTGATAACTCCAAGAGGATTGTCAGGAGCAACACGAAGTGGAAAGCTCCAAAACCACCCTAAGTTAAGTAAAATTTTGATGGGGTAGCCAAAGTTAGGAAGGCTACAGGAGGAGGTATCATTCATGACCATAATGGTTGTTTTGTTGTTGCCTACTTAGGGAACCTAAAATATCACACTTGTAATTAGGCTGAAGGCGTAGCCCTCCTCTAGGGCCTTAAAATTGTGTTGTCAATCAACATCAAGTCCATGGAAATTGAGGGTGATTCAATCCTAATTGTCAAAGCCACGAAGGGAAAGATGATGTTTGGTTGGGCCATTCAAGGGGTTATTGAATACATTCATTCCCTTCTTACCAGACTCCAAGATTTCACCATCCAACATGTTTGCACAGAGGGAAATGTGGTTGCAGACAGTCTGGATGCTGTTGGGCTTGATCAGGAAGGATTGCGGTGCTGAAGGAAAGAAGATTCTTTACCTCCTTTTGCTATGGTTCTTCTAAGAAAGGACTCCAATTTTATTTTACATTGATGCTTAATAATATTTTCCCTAATTTGGTGTGGCTATTACTAACTATTGCTAGTATTGAGGGCATGAGATATTTTTTAAATTACTGTTCGTTGTGTGAAAAAAGAGTGGGGAAGTATTTTCCACGTGTCAAGTATGACCATTTTTGGCTTGCCATTGGGACTAGCCATCTCCATCCTAATGATTGGTAGGGTCATTATTTTATTAACCCCCTTGAAGCTCATGATAAATTTTTCTAGCGAGCGGATTTGGTTTGATTTTTCATGCCATCAAGTTCTCCGATATCATTTCCCTTCATGTCATGGACTTCTCACATGGGGAAACTAGTAGGTTTAATCTAGCTATAGGAATAAGCATTTATTTTCATCTTTTTGGGCTTTACAAGTTACCTCTTACTGGTCATTTCCATGTGGTTTTTCTACTCCTAGTTTTCTCTATTTCTGGCCAGCGAATTTTCTTTCCGGTATTGTTCTAGTTGTTTGCAATGAGTGTGTTGGTGCTATGGGAGGGGACTAGGTGTGGGTGGAGCCTAATAAACGGGATGAATGGAAGGTGGATGATACTATTTGGCATATATGTAGGGAAGGCGGTATTTCATAGTATATGGAATTTATGACCGGCCACAATGAGGGTCTTTCAAGGAAATTCGTGACCTCTTGGAAGGAAAAAAGGGTCGCAATTGGGATCATTTATTTTGATATTAGCAAGGAGGTCATTGCCAGGGCTATGAGTCTCACTCTAGATGGGCATATGTGGAAGAAAAATACCAAACTTGCTGACAAGACTAGCCTCAACCTTTTCTTCTGGGGTGACGAGAAGCTTGTTAAACTTTGTGGAAGGTATGAACATGAAGCACTGCCTGAGCCATGGGACATAGTGTGCATGGTGGTGATGAAATACTTCACCCTTGAAGGAAGGTATGGCATGTATTACTACTACCATTTCAATTTCCTCAATCACCTTAGGAATCACCATAATATTTCCTTTTCATTTTTTCTCATGCATTCCCTCAAGAGTATCGTGTTGGATGTTGTTGAAGCCATGAATGCGAATAAAAATTTCACCATCCTTCACCAAGGGCTCATTTCTAGGATTTACCATTTTCATTCAGCCCTTTTCCCTCATAGTCCCATTTATGTGGTTGATGTGTCCCATCCTACCTATGTCAAAGAAGCTCTGGTTTCCTTTGCCCCCCCATCGGCTAGCATCATGGACACCCCTAGCCCAAGTAAGAAGAAATGCATTAAAAACCCTACCTTGAAAATTTCACCACAAGACACCTCCCCCTCTCTGGGGCCCGTAGTGGAAAGAAAAGAGAAAAAACACACAACCCCCACCTTGAGAAGCAAGGCCAAAGCCTCAAAGAAGAAAAAATTCTAGCTCCACCAAATTGACTCAAATATTGAGATCACCAAGGAGACTAATACTCCTCACCACTCTAATAGAATGGTTACCAAGTAGGAAAAAGGGAAGAGTTTCAAGGAGGTTTCAGATTTTGATAATGGGGACAAGAGTGAGAGTAGGAGTAAGGAGGCAAATGAAGAGGGTGAGGAGGCTTTCTTGAGTTCTGCTAGCAGCTCCTCCCATGTTTCTGAAAGTCTCAAAAAGGGCCCTACTAGCATTAAAATCAAGGAGGCCAAACCTTCCACCTCTAACATTGTGGAGGGTAAAGTTCATATGGAGGAGGACCATAGTAAATAGGATGTTGCCTAGGAGGAGATTGTTAATATGAAAAAAAAAATTGAGAGCTTGGAGAAAAGACTTCAGGATGTAACTCGATTTTCCTTGAAGATTATGTGCAGGTCTGCCACTATGCTTTGTCTACTATAGAAGGATATGGATGCAAATGATGTGGAGGAAGACCCCATCAGCAAAGAACTACTTAAGTTCCTCTCTGAGGATTGGGCTACGATTACTGTTGTTAAGCCATGCAGTGGGAAGTAGATTTAGTCTTTGGTGAGATTTTATTTTTTGGCTAGGGATGGCTGTATCAGCCTACATTCATGTTTTGTTTTGCTAAAGACATTTTTAATTTACTCTATGATTGGTATGACCCTTAGTGGTCTATATCTTTGGTGACTTTTTATCATGCTTTCATGATGGACTTTGCCAATAGCTTTAGCTTGATTGTGTTTTTTGTTTTGTTTTTGATATGTTCTACTAAGGGTGTTGGTCTAGTTTTTAGACATGTTGTCACTGTGTTGTTAGTGTTAGTCTATTATGATTGGTCGTGGTTTCCTTGTTTTAATAAGACAACACCCTTTTTTTGCTGCTTTTAATATCAAAAAATTCACCTATCTGTATTTCTCATTATATAACTTTTAGACAAAATTATTGATGTTGTATGAATATAAAAAACTAAAATTACCATTGATAAATTATTTTGAGACATTAAGGACTAAATTTAACATTTGTAGCTAGCACATTTAAAAAAATGAACACTAGTAGAATTTGGAAAATAAATGACTACATGATTAAAAATGACTAAATTCTACCCATTTTTTGCAACATAGTTATAAATAACAATTTTTTTGCATCAAACTTTGGTTTGGGTGAAGCCACAATAGTGGTTTACAATTTGATAAAGGAAAACTGAGAAAAAATGACCCCAAGGAAAAAAAATTGGTTTTAGGGGTTCAAATGAACCTACAAGTTTGACCGAACCCAAAAGGGGTTCACTCAAACTAGGGTTCAAGTGAGCCCATTAATTACTAGGCCCACATTTCCCACCCAAAAAAACAAAAGGAAATGCATATTAAGGGTGGTTTGCTCGAAACCCCCTTATTCCTCATTCTCCCCCTAAAACACAAAAAAAACTAATTTTTTATGCTTTGAAGCTCAGGGTGAGGATGAAAATGGAGGAGTCTTCACAAACCTAATTGGAACTAGGTAGTCATCAAAACGAGCTATCCAATGAATATAATATTAATATGTTTTGGTTTTATTATGTATTTGTTTTTTTAGTTTTATTAAGCATAGGTTTTTCATCGAAAAATGAAGGTCTTTGTTCTACACATGGAAAAATAGTAGATTATCAAAAACAAATTTGAAAAATATGAGTGCACCAGATATTGAAGTCCTTGATCCAACAAAAAAAAATTGAATTTTGATATATACAAAAAAAATTACGTGTTATACGGTCGCGCTATGTCTGAATTGTAATTGGTTCGACTTTGAAACTTGATTAAAGAAAAAATATTCAATAAAAAACTATCTAACCAAGTGGAAGCACTAGATATTGGAGTTACAAATCTAAATTCAAAAGAATTATAATTTTATCCTTCATGGAAAAAAAGTTGTGTTATAAGGTGCGCGTCACTTTTTAAAAATGCTAATTTCTGAAAAAAACTAGTTTTCATTGGAGATGGAAAAAGAAGTGTAATCTGATTCCAAATCTTTTGAAAATAATATTTTTAGAATCTACAAACAAAATGTGATGAGACTCTAGTTTGCATCATCTTCAAATTCCTCACACTTTGGATGTATACATTATGCCTATTGGGTATTTGAAAAATTTGATGTTGGGTGTTTTTGTGAAGTACTATTTGGCTATTTGAATTTTATGATGCTGGCTATTTTGTTACTGGATATCTAGGTATGTTTAAAAATTGATGCTTGGAATTTTTTTTATTGGCTATTTGAGTATTTTGATTTTGGTTTTTCACTTGAAATGGGTATTTAAGAAAAATGGTACTGGATATTTTTTGCTATCGAGATAATGTTATTTTAGAAACAAATGAGGTCTCAACCTTTTTTGGTATTACACATAGTTTTCTAAATTTTTATTTTGTTATCATTTTTCCTAAGCATTAAAAAAATTTATGTTCGGTGAACCCTTTGTTATTGACTATCTTGGTATTTAAAAAAAGGACATTGGGCGTCTTCTTTATATGGGTATTTAAAAAAATTGGTATTGGGTACTTTTTTTGTTGTCGAGTTAAAATTATTCTGACAAACGAACAATGTCTCAATCTTTTTGGTATTGCAACCTCACTAATCCACTAGAGTTATTGTTTATGTTTCTATGGAGGCCTAGGGTTTGTTCCCTATTCATGCTCTTACCAATGCTTCTATTGGTATTAAAAAAAATCCTTAAATCTTGGGTCAGAAAATTAGTTGTCTTGATAGGGTGTGGTATGATATTGGATTACATCCTACAGTGTGTGTGCAGCTTCTATTTGATCATTAAGGTATGTATTTACCTTATCAAGAAAATGTATCCTATGTAGCATGGGTGTTGCTTTAATACTTCACATAATGGTTATTAGCAGATCACATTATTATAGTTTGCGGTAACCCAATATTGCATTCAAGTATGTAACAAACTTGGTATGTAGTTTAAGTTGTACACTTTTAAGTAACAATCATAAGGTTTAGAAAATATTGATCACTCTCTATAATAGCCTATTAAACATGGGTTGTGCTTGAATGCACTACATAATTGATATAACACAACCACTCTACATATCAACCAGAGTTATAGGCTCTTTATTGCAACAAGAGGTAATCGCTCTTGGATCATGCTATCATTACATCGTAACCTGTTAAATTTGAGTCAACTTGAATGAACCCAATGATAATTGAAACCTAATTGTGATGATAGTGATTTGTACATGAATTGTACTCATATGAGTTTCTCCATTTCTATCACAACATAGCCACATTAAACTTGGGTCACACATGAATGCATCTTATATTTTTTATAGCACAATTGTGCCACATGACCATTAGAGTTATGGATCACATAATTACAATCACAAGAATTTGTTCCTTGGTTGTGCTCTTATGGTGATTACATTACTGTTATAGCATAACCCTCTAGACTTATATTGCTCAAATCCTTACATTTCTTATTTTCTCTTTGGATGGATGGAAATTCAATGGCAGGGATTTGTATGTAGGTCATACTCATATAAGTATCTTTATCACCATTACACAATAGTACATTGGAATTTCCTTTCTTGAACCTTTACTTCATTTTAATGTTCTATATTATTCTTGTAATAAATTTGGACATGAGGAAAAGGAATGTAAAAGCAAAATGAATTAGAATGTTCCACCTTTTCTAGTCAATGTTTTACATGCAAGAAATTTGGTCATAGAGCTAGTGAGTGCAAAATTCAAATAATGAATGACTATAACAATGGTAGAATAATTCAATCTTTCAAAGGTTATTGCTATACATGCTATGGATTTGGGCTTAAAGCTAATCAATGTAGATCTAGAATGAATGGAAGGAATACTAGTCAAAAGAATGTCACTTGTTACAATTGCAATAGGCCTGGACACATTTCTAAGTTTTTAAGAAATAAAAATTGTTAGAGTAATAGGTTGTTTCCTTAATTAATTTAATCATGTTGATTAATTAATCAAGTCACCTTTACTTTATTTCACTTAAGCTAAACTTAGGAATATTTATTTATGCATTATTAAATTAGTCATGTCATCTCATTAATTATGATCTTGACACTTGTCACATGCTAATTTAATCCTCTGCCTAGGGTTTTCACTTTAGGGTTTTAATCTGCTTTCTTAAGGATTGATCTTTTTGCAATTATTCAATCTTCTCTGGAAAATCTTCTTAGATAATGCATTTTTTGCTTCATGTTTGTAGAGCACCATTCTTGTGTCTCTTGATCTTCTTTAGTGATAGGTTATTTGCTTGCAAGTGTTCATTTGCTTCACTTTAAGGTTTTGATCTCCTTTTTTAAGGATTGATCTCTTTGTAATTATTCATCTTCTTGGGTAATGCATTTTTTTGCTTCATGTTTCATGTTTGCAGAGCACCATTCTTGTGTTTCTTGATCTCCTTTGGTGATAGGTTATTTGCTTGCAGGTGTTCATTGGGATATGTGAGGTTGGATTATCAACTTCTACATGGTATTAGAGCTCCAGATCTACAAGCTTCTTGTTCCTTTTTGGTGAGATCTTTCCTTAAAGCAATTTTTTAGTGCATCCAGGGTCAAATCAAACCTCTCCATTGAATCCAAAGTTGTCAAAATAGTCAATATTGACCTTTGTTTTGTCAAATTTGGTTTCCATTTGTCAGATCTGTGAAGGTTTGAAGAAAGGGTTTTTTTACTAGATCCAGGGGGTGCCTGATTTTTTGGAGTGTTTTAAGCCCAAATAGACCTCACCATTGTGCTCAAAAGGCTCAAAATCCCCTATTTTCATATATAATTTGACAATTTTGGGGCAAGTCACCTTGGGGCAAAAAGATTTTACCTAGCAGGGGTTGTACAGGGCCCCCCTGCATGCATCTTGAGGTAAAAATTTCGTAAAAAAATAAATATAATTTTTTTTCTACCAAAAAATATTAGCAGTTTTTAATTGTCAAAAGAAAAGAAAAAAATTTAAAAGCTTTGAAAAAAAAAATAGTTTTAAAAATAAAAAATAAAGGAAAAAAGTAGGCAAGGTACCTGCATAGGCCTACGCAATGTACCACACCCTCATGGGGAATGGTAGGGGTGACCCATGTTCCCCCCACCACCCATAAACTTTTTTTATTAATTTTTTTTAAAACAAAAAAAAATATTATGATTGTAAAAAAAATTATTGTTTTTTAAAAAAATATATATTTTTTTAAAATAAGGCAAATTGTAAAAATGCACTGACGTCCATTTGGCCATCAAATTTAGGCCCACAATTTTTGTTGTGATGGTCATTTTGTAAGGAAAGCTAAGGTGTGGAACAAAATCTCCTAACGCCAAAACCTTAGGGAAGAATGTAGAGGTGTCTTTAAATTTTACAATTACAGTTCAATTAAGATACACATAAAAGAATTAATAGAAAATAGAATTTAACACACACACAATTGAACACCAGATTTATGTGGGAAAACCCTTACGGGAGAAAAACCCACCACACCAAGAAAAGCTTTTTGTATTACAATAATGTAAATTACATACAGAGATCTAACTTCACTTTCTAATGTCCTCAAACAATACAATGAATTCACTGAATCAAATCCGTGATTAGTATTGAACAACTCTACTCTATCAAACCGAACCCTGCAACTATCATCAGTTACAGAATATATCCTATTCATGGTCTATTGATCTTCCACACAGGAACGGTCACAACTATTCAACTCCAAAAGTTCACATTTTGCTTCTCCCATTGGCTCCAAACACGCCACGTAGGATAGATGTTCGGTCAAAGAAGTTCACAAACAAAACCATCGACGAGACTTGCACTCTCGACAAGAATTCATACTGACCACAAATCCGTCAGCCACAAGTCTCCCTGATAATACCATCCGCCAATGACACGTGTCAATAGTTGGTGCATTTTCAGAGAATCAAACTGGAATCTAAAAATATTCTCCATCAGTCTCCCGAAACTCCAAGTGGTCCCCTCATCCATTAGCTTAACTAATCTCAGTCGTTCCCCGCTATCCCGCGATGACCCCACCACATTGCTATGGCTAATTGCGATATCATGGGTCACTTCCACGTATCCCATCAGATGACGCCGAAAGGGATTAATTTAGATGACCATTGATCAATCGTCGTTAGATATCAATGGCTACCCGCAATCACATGATCAGAAATCATACAATCTTTAATGATTATGAAATCACGAGCGATCGCCACATGTCCCATCTAATGAAGCTGAAGAGAATCATTCAGTCGAAGATTTTTAGAACTTTCAAACTCCATGACAAGGTTCCGAAGTTACAACAAACACCGATGCCATGACAACAAAGAAAGTCGATTAGTCAGAAACTTTTGTAACTTCCAAACTCCGCGACATGGTTCCGAAGTTACAACAAACACTAATGCCGTGACAACAAAGGAAGTCAGTCAGTCATAAAATTTTGTAACTTCCAAACTCTGTGACAAGGTTCCAAAGTTCACGATTCTAGCAATCAACCGACAATGAAAACTTAATAAAAGGTAACTTCGCCAAGTCTTAACCAAGATACAAGCCAACAAGTTGAGACACCATTTTTCCAACAATCTCCCACTTGATGAAGACTTTCTGGCTTTCTTCATACCTGAAGTTAAAGAAGGTCATGGGCTCCAAGGCCCATCGAACTGGCACACCACCTGTACTTATTTGTGCTCACTGGTTTCATCAATGCATTTGCAACATTTTCTTGAGTATCCACTTTTTCTAAAGAGACCTTTCCATCCTCCACCATATCTCGTACAAAATGATACTACACATCAATATGTTTCGTCCTAGCATGGAAAGTAGGATTTTTCCCCAAACAGATAGCACTCTGACTGTCATAGTAAATTATAGTTATTCCTGCATCAAACCCAATGTTAGAACACAAACGTTTTAACCAAATTGCTTCTTTATAAGAATGTGTTGCTGCCATGTATTCAGCCTCTGTAGTGGAAAAAGTTACTACAGCCTGCCGCTTACTCATCCAACTCACTGCACCACCATTCATCATGAAAATATATCCACTGGTGGATCTTCTATTGCCAATGTCCCTTGCCCAATTAGAATCTGCATAGCCTCGAATGCTAAGAGTTCTCTGTGATTCAGCCAAATTGCCATGGTAACACAAAGCATATTTTGAAGTGCCCTTTAGATATCTAAACACTCTTTTCACAACATCCCAATGTGTCCTTCCAGGATTTTCCATAAAACGACTAAGAACTCCCA
>VDFB02144787.1:0-11213 GCA_007258455.2 Sequoia sempervirens | reverse complement strand
GGTTCATTCATCAAGTAATCTAGTTTTCACATTAGGTCCATTCATCAATTAATCAAGTTCACCTTCATCTATTCATCAGGTAATCTCATTTATCTCCATCTCCTAAGGTCATTAATTTAAAATTAAATAAACATTATCATTAACTTTTTAATCAAATAAATCAAACATTCATTTAATTAAATCATAATGCATTTTTCCATCCATTTCTAATTTAAATAAATCAAATATTTAAATCATAAAGTCAAAAATCATCCTAATCATCATTAAGCTAACCTAATCCTAATTAGCCTCTAACCTAATCACCCATCACATCCTCTAGATAATCCCACTTGCACAAATAAATCAATTTATTGATTTATTAAAATTCATATTTTCTTTCAACATGGAATTTATGGGAAATATTCCCAAGTTTGAAAATGATGACAAGTTGACTTGTCCCTTCCAACATTACATTAACTTCTCATTTTCATGTCCCCCTCTCAACATTTAATTCAAAAATTCAAATTTGAATCCCCCCCTCTTGGGCACATTAGCCAAAACATGCACATTCCTCAACCTATGGCAATTTGACAAGTGGCCTTCTTTTCATTTGTTACATTTAGTCCCACATTCACCCATTTACACCTCATCAAGAAAATCTATAAATAAGAGCCTCATTCTCCATCAACTCATCTACATTTTACATGCAAAGTTACTCTCTTGGTTTGAGAACTAATTTTCCTCTTCATCTCCATTGCATCTCATCATTTTAGCTTTTGAGCAAGGATTGGGAAAGGATCATTTTCACATTTGACACCAATCCACTATGGAATAGGTACTTGTTAATTGTTTTCATAATAATTTTAGTTTTCTCTTGTCATTTGTTGCATTTTGAAGCATTTACAAAGTATTTCATAGGAGTATTCTTGAGGAATTTGTAGGTACTAACCCATGTTTGAAGTTTAGTGTTTGCAGATTTTAAAAGGATGCTCATAGGATGGAAGAATTATCATGCCCCCGGATGCAAAGTGGAAATCTGATAGGGTGTGGATTCATTAGGATGGAGTGGAAGAATGATTTGGAAGAATACTCTTTTCTCTTTGAGATCAAAAGGAATCATTGTGCATGAAAAAGTGAAAGGAGGGGATCATCATAGAATTCTTGAGAGATTTGGTCTTGGTCAAACATTGGAAGAACTTGTGGAATTTTGGTACCATTGGATGAAGTGGAAAGAATGTTTTGATCTTGAGGTGTAGAGGAGTCTATGATAGCATGGTTTGGACTGAGAGATTGACATGAATCATTGGATATAGAAGATATGATAGAAGAAGGTGGTTGGATGGAATCGTTGACTTGAGTGAAAGAATCTTGAGGTATATTTTGGCTTATGAGAGATGAAGATAGATGCATGACATGGTAAGATTGTTCAATATCCTTTGTGTTTGAAGACTTTGATTTGGGTTTTTCATTGAAATTTTTCAAGAATTCAATTAAACTGAACTTGGATGATGTAGTTTTTGGTGGAGAAGGTGTCATGCCCAGATTTATGTTAGAGGAATAAGAACAAATGTTTGGAAACAAATATTTCTCTATGGTTGTTTCCCTTTGCATATCCAAAATTTGTGGTTTAAGCTTTTTCATTTGGTGAGTTAGGGAAACCACATGTTTTGTTTCAGTATTTTTAGGAAGTACTTTCAATTGATTCACATTGAAGTATTTTGGTAATTTGGCACCTTGTTTGGCTAGCATAAGGAGGTATTTTCCCCCATTTCTTTTGAAAATATTTTATAAACACTTATGGAAATTGGGGTCTTGTTCTCGCATGTTGATCTCTCTTTGGCTATTTCTTCCTCTTTCACTATTCTGAGTCCACGTAGCGACTTTCTTCATCTTCCGGCCATATGGTGTTTTGTGTTTCACTATTTTGAGTTTCCGGCTCTTTGAGTCCTTCAATGATCATAGTTTCAATGGCTATCATAATTTCAATGTTTGAAGTTTCAATGGTTGGGGTTTCAATGTTTAGCTCTTCAATGTTGTGATTTTCAAGTCCTTTTTCCTTGATCTTTTGATTTTACAACCTTGTTTGAATGGCAATACAATTGTTATAGTTTAGACTAAACTTTGATCTAGGTTTTAGAAAAGTGCCAAGGATTACAACTAAGTCAAATAGAATGACAAATTCTAATGAGACTAGGTTGGATTTCACTATATAGCTTCATTTCGTGATGAGAGGATAACAAATCATGATGACAAAACTAGGCCTAATAATCAAGGGTGTGATCAATTTGATGATTTTGGTACTTTGTGATTTTATATCTTAGTTTAGGTTAGAAAATTCCACTTGTAGAGGTCAATTTTAACAAGTTTAGACTTCTAATGTATCTAAGGAATGATCTTGGACTTGAAAAAAATTTCAAGTTTTGGTTCAAACTAGGAAACTGGCAGTAAATGTTCTTCCTAAACAAGGTACTCAAATCTTTGGAAAAGTATTGGATTTTGTCAATAGTAAAACATGTATAATTCAGGATTGTTCTTTCAAGCTCTTTTGTAGAAATTGAAGGTCAAACTCTCTCTAAAGTTGTAAAGTATTGATAGAAATTTTTTATGTTCTTTTGGACTAAGAGGTTTGCACATTGGTTTCTGAATCTTAATATTTCATGAAATCATTGGGTAAACCACATGTTCAGAATCTTTTTTTGCCTAAGGAATGGTTGAACACTACTAAGGAGACTAATTTTCAGACGGGAGATGGACCTAGGTTACTATTTTGTGTTTTGAAAAAGGCACCACTTTGGACCCTAAAGGTGCCAAAATAGGTTCATACTTGGTTTTTTGAAATTTTCTTTGAGAATTCGCTTGGTTTTCCTGATTTTTCAATGGGAGACTTGGTTGTTTCACTAAATGCAATTCTAAATTAGGTTTTTCACTTCCAATATGTGACATTTTTTTTGTTTGAAAAAACTTTGGATAAAAACACACCAAGCAATGTACACTACTAAGGTTGTGAAAGACATTATTCTTTTGGATTCCACGATGGTTTTATCCCAACTACACTTATTCTTAGTGGATGACTAGATTCTTGACCCCACTAGCTCCCCTCCATGACACTCACTTCTCAGGGAAGCCAAGCATCAATACCCATGAATCTCCCATGGAATTTTTTTCATCTCTACTAAAAATTGTGAGAATGTTGATGCCTTCACAATGACCATTGCTACCACAAAGAATAGATAAAGGTTTTGGCCAAACTATAACAAGGGTTTTAGTAAGGACTTTTCATTCATGGGGGTTGATCCATGTGGCAAGAGACCATTGTTTCCCTTCTCACCAAGACCAACATCATGATACTGACCTGTGTTCCAGTATCCACACTTATATACCAGTTGGAAATGTGCTTGGCTTTAGCATGTTACTAGTTGGGTCATTTACTTGGGTGAGTACTTTTTCCCACAAGGCAGGCCCTCTAAGATAAACAAAGGAAAGAAAGTATACCCATAGTTTGATCAATCTTTATTCCACATGAATAAAGAGAGAAAACATGCAATATACTCAACTCACACTCACACACAAAAAGTGAATGGGTCTAGCTTTCTAGTCACCTAGTTAAGGAGAGAGCATATTCCTACCATCCATCAAGAACAAAAGACATCGGGTTCATTAATCCTTTAATTAAGCTATTTTTCTAACTTAACCAAAAGGAAACATGATGTTTATTAACCCTTTAATTAAGCTATGTTCTTCTCTTAACCAAAAGGGAACCAAGTAAATCACTTCCAACCCCCACAATATGTCAATAGTTTGATAATAATGTCTTTGACAAGAATTTTTGGGGAACCTACAAATCAACAACACATAGTATTAGCCTTCATATTTTTCAAAAGGTGCCAAAATAGAGACAAAAGTTTCCAAAACATAGATCTAAGGCACCAAAATAGAGACCAAAGGCACCACTTGGGACCACCTAGAAGGTGCCAAAACAAAGACCAGAGGTGCCAAAATGGAGATAGAGCAGCCCAGAATGGTGAAAAAGATGCCAAAATAGAGACCAAAGGTGCTAAAACAAGTGCAAAAGGCTCCAAGATGAGTGAAAGAGGCTCCAAGACAAGTGAAAAAGGCTCCAAGAGGCTCGAAAAGGCTCACACTGGTACCTATGAACATTAAATTTCAAGCGTGTTAGTACTAAATGAGGCAAGGCCCCATGGTGGGTGCCATTTTGTGCGTGTGTGAAATGTGCAAAGTTAGTATCAAGACAAACCTTAATGAAACGATTTATATTCAAAGATTCAAAGCAAAGTAAACTATTCTAATTCGCAACAAACTAAATCTTTCAAGAATGTCTCATTGTCCTCTATTCTTAATGATTCTTTTAACCTTTTGGCCCTCAAATTTCTATGTGCACAAAGGATATTAGAATGACACTTAAGAAATGAGATTATTATTCAAAATGCAAGCCAACTAAATGCCTACATGAAACTATATGCAAACAATGATAATGAATGTTATGATGAAGGGATGATGGTGATTATGATAAATAAACAAGTGGAGGTGGATGCTATGGTATTGAACTAGAATGATCTATGCATGATACTCCATATTCTCAAATGCAAACTTAAAATGAACTAATCTAAAATGCAACTATGATGCAATATTTCAAGCTAAGATGTAAATGCAAAGCAAAACATGATGTAAAAACTAGATATAAGACTCCAAAATGCTCCCAAGCTCCAATGGTAAACTTTCATGACAACTTTACTTCAAATGTGGATGGAAAATACAAGGCCCAAGGGTTGTATTTATAGCGTTTTCCAAGCATATAGTGAGGTGGAAATAATCAATAGTCCATATTTGAATAAGAAAAACGGATGGTGAAGATGGAGAGAATCAAGATGTTGTCCCCTTGACCAAAGACAACATTCCATTTGGATGGAAGAATCTCTTGACAAGTGGGCAACATGCCATTTGGATGGGAGACTCAAGTGTGGGAGGAGAAGACCATGTGCTTTTTGGGTTAGTGGAAATGTGGGAGGAATAATTCATGTGCTCCAAAATTGGTGGAAGTGTGGGAAGAAAGAGCCATGTGATTTTTAAAATAAGTTGAAGATAATTCTAATTAAAAATTAGAGTTATTTATTTTCATGTGACCTTGATGAGGTGGCACAAAAAGTTGTAGAAATGTGCTCTAATTCCTAATTGGATTTAGTGAAGATTAATTAAATAGAACAAGTTTAAGGAACCTTGTTTATTTAGTTAATTTAGAGGAATGTGTTTTAAATTTGGAGAATTAGAGAAGGGTGAACAATATAAATAAATTGAGAATTTATTTATACATAGTTGGAATATTAATCAAATAGCTAGTATTTAATTAATTAAAGGTGATGACCGTTTTGAGGTGTATACAGACTCTTCATGCACATTCACCACTAGTTAGACAGATTATGATTTTTGTAGTAGTGCTGGTACTAGTCCCCGATTATCATCGAGCACATCTAGATAGGGGGCTAGTGCACATGATTCGAGACTTGGGGCACTACCGTGTCATCTATGCATGGGTTCAGAGCATATTGACACACTTGTACTACGATTTGGGTCAATTTACGTACAAAGAGTTGCACAACATGCTGCACTACACCTTATTACAAACCTAGATCCTGGATTACATTACCTACACTAGGCCTATAGGGTTCCCGATTGTCACAATGGTGGGATACCCATGAGCCTTCAGTTATCCCCTTATGAAGGCATGGCAGCACGATGATGTACTATTCTAGAGGATTAGATTTGGAAGGCTGAGCGAGGAGGAAATTGTATGGAGATCTTATCTGATGGAGCTATTTTGGCTAGACAATATAGGACAGCTAAGGTAGATGCAGAGGGACATGCTTCTACTAGGACGATGTGATCATGTAGTGAGACCCTTCTAACATGATTGTGTCATGAGATAGTTCGGGTAGGTACAATAGTGACCACAGTTACGAGACTCATACAGACAATTAGTACAAATCACCCACAGACCACGGGACCTCAAACGACTAACAAGAGATGATGTTACCCCAAGCGATGCAGAGGAGGAGGATGCAAACATGGTCCTTGTCTCTGACATAGACTATGTCAGCATGAAATAGGAGTAAGACGAGTGGTGGGAGGTGGCTTGGAAACGAGCTATCTTTCTTGTGGACTATCTTATAGATGGGCTTCACAGGACCTTTACCAAATCTAGGGGAGGAAGAAAAATAGTTAGGCAGGAGGGTAGATCTAGCAAGTCTATTCCTAGAGTGGAATTAGGAGTTAGAGGAGGATAGCGACTACAAGGGGGAGGAGGACGACAAAGAGACAAATAATGAGTAGAGCTAGCTAATGAGCAAGGATAGTGACAGAGGTGAGGCTAGTCCTCCTACACTTGAGTGGAGAGATACAATTCCCACATGGGTTATGAGGTCACATTCTACATGTGTCAGTGTCTGAGAGCATGAGGAGAGTAGTAGGTTGTTCGATGTTCCTACAGATCATGCTATAGACCCAAGTGATGATATTTATTGTTATTATGCTTTTAATTTTTAATGTATATCATGATCTTGTATATGTAAATATATTATGATGATGTATACTAATTATTCTTATGATTTCTATCTTGTAGGGCCCGTGATAGATCCTGAGAATCTCTTTCAATGTACAACCATAGAGATAGTCCCACCCCTTCTTGTAAATGAGGCTATGGCCATAGAGTACATTGCCCCACCTTTCATGGCAAAGCACATGGATTTGTTTGAGCCTTATATGAGGCTCAAGGGTGCATATGATGGCTTATCTAGGTGCACTCATTAGGCTAAGGCATCAACATTAGAAATAGAGTTAGAGGAGGCTTGAGTAGCTTGATAATCTAAGAGAGAGGCTATCTTACAGTTAGAGGTCAAATGACTATAGAGTGAGAATTATAGAATCTAGGCTGATAAAGGCCACGTAGAGCGAACGTGTGTGGAAACACTAATATGCAAGGGTGAGTTATGCACGTCACTACGGACTATGCAACAAATGACCAGCATGAGTATATCCGGGTCACACACCACTATCTCTCAATGGTCATAGACACCACATCTTGATAGATCCAGCAATGATAGGTCATAGTGAAATTGTACTATTTGATGAGATGTATTAAAATTTTTGATATACACACACACACATATATGTATATATATACATTTATATATCCATACATATATATATGTATATACATACATATATATATGTATATACATACATATATATACATATATATATATATATATATATATATATATAATGTATGCACATATATATATATATATACATATACATATACATATATATACATACATACATACATACATACATACATATATATATATATGTATGTATGTATGTATGTATGTATATATATGTGTGTGTATGTGTATATATATGTATATATATACATGTATATCCATATATATATAACATGTATATATGTACATGTATATATATATATTTTATATATATACATATATACACATATATACATGTATATATGTATATAGATATATACACACACACGTGCGCATATATATATACATATATATACATATATGTGTGTGTTTGTGTGTCTGTGTATACGAGCATGCTTGGATTTTATGTTTATGTGTTAGATGGTAATGCGATTTATTAAATAATCTTTGTTAGACTATTCAATAAATATCTCCATGATCTAACATGTCTTTTCTTAAGCTTTCTTAAATTTATGATGTAGTGTGTTATGCTAAATTAAATGCACTTATGATTTAATTGTAAAACATTAAATACCAATAAGGATTTAATGTAACATAACATACAAGACAAGGTCTAAATAGCATGATACCTAAAGTAAAAATCCAAAACCGCATTGTACCCACTACTTGGCAATTCAAGACATAAAGGTCTATGCATTAGGAACAAAGCAGGCACTAGAGGCAATGACATACTATCCATTAACTCTAACAACACTACTTAAAAACTCACACCATTTGAAAGGCCACGAGTAGTACTAATGCAAATGTGTGGCATTATCAGGTTCTCAAAGAGGTGTACCATCCATTTCAGATATCAAGTATGCTCTAGACCCATAGCTCTCTTAAAATACATAAGGTCCTAACTAATTAGGGTTAAACTTTCCTTTCTTTGTTGGGTTAGCATTGACATTTCGCTAACTCTTGTAGAGCACCAAATCACCCTTGTTAAATGAACAAGGGATGACATGATTGTTCTAACTTCATTGCATTTTCTTATGATAAGCTTGAAGATGTTCGAGGGAATTGATGTGCCTTTCATTGAGCATTTCAAGTTAGTGTAATCATTGTTCCCTATAAGTATTATCATCAATTAGCCCTTGAAGAGTGATTCTTAAGGAGGGAATCTCTAACTCTAGGGGCATAACTTTCTTGGCACCATAAACAAGGTTATAAGGTGTGTTTCCCATTGGAGTTTTGATACTAGAATGATAAGCCCATAATGTGTATGTTAATTGTGTGTGCTATTCTTAATTATGTTTATTCACTATTTTTCTTAGGATTTGTTCAAGAGTTTTATTGGTTGATTCGACTTGTGCATTAGATTGCAAGTATTAAGGCATTGAGAATCGATGTTGTATATTAAACATCTCAAAGAACATCTTCACATAATTATTCTTAAATGGTGTTCCATTATCTGAAACTAATGAAGAAGGAAGTCCAAAGAGAGAAATAATGTGTTCCAATATGAAATGACATATTGTGCTAGTTTTTGTTGAACACAAGGGAATAGCTTGTACCCATTTCATGAAATATTATATTTTTGTGATTTTAAATGTATGTCCTGCAGATGAAGGTGGAGATAATTTTCCAATAATATCCAAACCCCACACCAAGAATGGCCAAATAGGAACTTGTGGATGAAGCTCAGAGGCAGGAGCATGAATTAAGTTTTGATGCCCTTGAAACTTATGATATTTCTTAACATATTCAAAGCAATCTCATTCCATGTTCTTCCAATAATATCATATGTAGAATAGCTTTTGAAATAATGATCTTCCTCCAAAATTCCCCCCACAAGCACCAGCATTAGCTTGTTCAACTGCTATAGGGATTTCAGATTGTTTATGACACCTAAGCAAAAGGCCATCAAAGGATCGCTTATATAAGATGTCTGCTAGAATGATATATCTAGATGCAAATTTTTGAAGATGAGAGTGATTGTTTTTATTTGTTGGCTCGAGAAAGGTGTTTTCTTTCAAATAATTGAATAGCATATCATACCACTCACTCAAGTTTTCTATTGTTGTTGCTAACACTTCGTATGCTTTATCATCAATCAATGGTTTCAAAATCATATGTGCAATAAAAGTGAATTATTTTGAAGGATCTTAAGGGGAGATAAAAGAAGCTACAATTTCGATTGCATCCACATGACAATTATCTTTTTGAGCAATGTTATCAATGGTGAATGATTCAAACTTCTCTAACAATTTCATTGTGAGATCCTTATATTTTCATAATTTGTCATGTTTTGTTTGATATGTTTCATTTATTTTTTTGATGAATAATTATGAATCACCAAATATTTTAATGTCTCTAGTGCTCATAAGTAGAGTGGCACACAATCCAGCGAGTAACACCTAATATTCAACAATATTGTTTGTACATAGTAAATTTAAGTGATATGATAAGGGAATAGGCTCTTTTACGGGCATTTTTATTATAACCCTTGTGTTGAAGCTATTTTTTCACTTAGATCCTTTGAAATACAATTCCCATGTATCTTCTCTAATTATCAACACATTATCATCAGGGAAAGAATCAATAGTAGGTAACACTAAAGGAGAAGGAGCATCAGCTAATTGGTTGGTAAAGGCTTGACCCTTAATTTCATTTTGTGAAACAAATTTAAGGTCAAACTCAATCAACAACATTACCCACTTAGCTAAGCGTCTCAATAAATATTTTTTAGTGAAAAGGTGTTTCAAAGAGTTGAACTTTGTCATCACTTGTATTTCAACATTCAATAAACAATGTTGCAACTTAACAGAAGTGAATATGAGAGACAAACATTATTTTTCTATTGTTATGCATCATTTATTATAATCAATGAATGTTCGACTAATGTAATAAAGAGGATGTTCCTTACCCTTTTCATCCTATTGAGCCAACAATGTTGCAAGAGCATGGGCTAATGTTGATCTATAAAGAATGAATGGTTTGTTTTGCATAGTGGGTTGTAAAATAGGTGGAGTGACAAGATAATCTTCCAAACTCTCAAAAGCCTGTTTACAATCCTTGTTCCACTCAAAGCATATGCCTATCTTGAGAAGATGTGTAAATGGTAATGTTTGATCTGCTAAGGATGCTACAAATCATCGAATGGCTTGAATTCTTCCTTGTAAGGTACACAATTGAGAGATATTTCTAGGAGGTGGCATGTTAATTATAGGATCAATTTTCTTTCTATGGAAACCTCAATGCCTCTATGAGATATGATAAAACCTAAAAATTTTCCACTATCTACAACAAAGACACACTTTTAGGATTCACTCACATGTTGTGTTTTTGAATTCGCTCAAAGATCTTCTAAAGAACATTTACATTGACTTGTTGTGTTAAAGATATAGCTAGAATATCATCAACATAATCTTCCAAAATATTATGTATGTAATCATGGAATATCAATATCACAGCTCCTTGATATGTTGCACCCATATTCTTCAATTCAAAAGGCATCATAACCCAACAAAATGTTCCCAAAATAGTTGTAAATGTTGTTTTGTACAGATCTTGAGGGTTGATGAAAATTTGATTATATCCAGAAAATCCATCCATGAATGATAATAGTGCATGTCCCACAGTCGAATCTACTATCATGTCAATATTAGGAAGGGGAAAGTCATCTTTAAAAGAGGCTTTATTCAAATCAAAAAAAATTGTACACATCCTAATATGATTGTCAGGTTTTGTGACTACGACAATGTTTGAAATCCAAGGAGAATAATCTATAGGTCTTATGAATCTAGGTCAACCTAATTAATGCATGAGATATACTTGTGTATATGTATATATATATATGAAGAGAAAAGGTATGGTGGTATGTGGTGTAAGAAGTGAAAAGGTATGGAAGGAGAAGGAAGCAATGTGTAGTCAAGTGCAAAGAGGATCAAGAGATATGTGAAGATCTGAGCCTAAATGCTTTATTAGTTAAGGATCAAAACAAAATTGTTGAGA
>VDFB02144786.1:0-20421 GCA_007258455.2 Sequoia sempervirens | reverse complement strand
GGAGGTGGGGGGTTACGAGGTGGAGTGGGCTGAGGTGGAGGTGAAGGTGTTGGAGATGGATGGCGTGGAGGTGGATTGCGAATATTATTGAATGGATCCATGTGATCTTTAAGATATGAGTGAACCTGCATTAGATTTGTAATTTCAAGATGTAAGATACATGTTTAGGAAATACCAAGTTAAACCATTCAATATAAATGGCCTTAAATAATTGAATACAAATGATAAAATTATATGTAAGCCCCATTTATATGTCTAAGGCACATGTTATTTGAATGAAAATACAATTAACTATTGATATTGTATAATCTTGCAGGATCTTATTATTGTTAAATTTGGTTGGGCCTTGGGCAACTTTGATCACCAAATTTTAAGAACTTTGATCCCCTTAAGAAATGTCATATTGGAACCCCTTAAGAAAATTGAATTATGATTTAGGGTGACAATATGGCTTAAGGGGATTTACATCTAGTGAGGTCCTAGGAGAAAATGGTAATGGCTCAAAATGAATAAAATTTGGTGAAGTTTCCCAAGGCAACCAAATTTCATTAAGAGCCTTTAAAGAAAAAATGATGGCTTTAGGGTTTAGGGTTTGTGACTTTAGGAGTTTAGGGTTTATGCACAGGATAGCTTTAAGGGGATCTACAAGGCCGCAAGATCCTAGGGAAAAAATTACATGGTGATGGTAACAGTCTCTTGGTGGAGTTGCCTAAGGCAAACCAAATCTCCCCATTAAGAGCCTAAGAAAAATGATGGCTTTTGGGTTTACGGTTTAGACTTTAGAGTTTAGGTTTTAGGGATTTAGGATAACTTAAGGGGATATATGTAGTAATATCTTAGGAAAAAATTACATGGCATAAGGGAATGAAATTTGGTGGTGTTGCTTAAGGCAACCAAATTTCATTAAGAGCCTAAGAAAAAAATGATGGCTTTAGGGTTTAGGGTTTAGACTTTAGAGTTCAGGGTTTAGGGTAATAGGATAACTTAAGGGGATGTACATGTAGTAAGATCCTAGGACAAAATTACATGGCATAAGGGAATGAAATATGGCGGATTTTCCTAAGACAACCAAATTTCACTTTATGGTGTTGGGTAGGACAAAATGAATGGTTTAGTGTTTAGGGTTTAGATTTTAGAGTTCAGAGTTTAGGGTTTACAAAACTTAGGGTAAAGTTTTAGTGCCCCTTGAAATATTTAATGAGCTTGCAAGTTAGTGAAGAACATTTTCTTGTGGAATAGTTGATTGAGATCTACTCTTGTTTCAACTAACCAACCTAGATCATGAAATCTCATTCATATTATAATCTTGCACGATCTTATTATTGTTAAATTTGGTTGACTTGGGCAACTTCACCAAATTTTAAGAACTTCTTTGATCCCTTTAAGAAATTTGTCATATTGGGACCCCTTAAGAAATCGATTTATGATTTAAGGTGATAGGATGTCTTAAGGGGATCTAGATGTCTAGTGAGGTCCAAATTTAGTCATACTATAGCCTCGTTGGTTCCATCTAGCTCTGGGTGAAAAGTGTTTACCCCTCTAATAAAAAAAAGTTAACATGATGTTAAAAAAGAATCAATCTATACATATCACAAAAATAACAATAATCTTAAATGTAACCCATACTCTAACAATAATAGAATGCTAAATGATCCCCACCCCTAACCATATCCTAATTGAATTGCAAACCTAATTGAAACTTAATTAAATTATAACTTTTACTAGGTAATCTTAAATGTGTTCCTATATTATATTATATTTAAATTAATTTATATTTGTATTATAATCATATTAATATTTATTATATATTCCTAATTATAACCTAACTATTTACTACAAACCTAATTGAATCTTAAGCCTAATCGTAATTAAAACCCCAAGTAAATTGTAACATTACCTATCCTTAATTGTAATCTTATATTATATTTTATGATATTAAATATTTATATTAAATATAATATATTAAATAATATAAATATTTAATTATATTTCTTTTATATGAATCATCCTCCTAGATCTCTAAATTGTAATAATAGCATGTAGTTCCTCCAAACTATCAAGATGTACTTCCTCCCTTTCCCATGTAATAGGTGTACCTTGTAGGTGTTAAATGGTTCCATCTTGGTCTCCTTATTGATGCATTTCTATCCTTCCACATAAATCTATATAGTATCAAAATATAGGTAATTTTATGGTTAAATTGAATCTCTCTTAATTGCTAAATAATCCATTATGATTGAGGATGGTGGATTATTATCTAGGATCACATCTTAAAAATCCTATAGAGGTCATGTGGTATGTTTTTCTTAATACATATATTCCCATACAAACCTCTTTCCATGTATTATCAACTCGCCTATATGATAGACACCTTCCTAGATTTAAATTTCATACGATATATATGTACCCAAGTGTTTCCAATTGGAATTGCTATAATTATACTTTTATGGCATTCTAGATATTCAAAAATAGTTTTCATAATTCCACTCAAATAGACCCATTCTTGACATTGAACCTACATAATTTTAGGTATGTCCAATGAAAGATTAGGGTCTAGGGTTCATAAATTTCAAATGCTTTAGTGTTATGGGTTTAGATTTTACAGTTTAGGGTCTAGGGTTTAGCAAACTTAGGGTGAAGTTTGGGTGGCCCTTGGCATAATTTAGAGTTGCAAGTTAGTGTCAATTGGAATCGATTGTACGTGTTTAGATTTATGAATTTGTTAACTAAATTTGCAAACAAACATCAAGATAGACTTTATGAATTTTAACCATTCTTTAACATATTGATTTCTAATCTAATTATAATTTAAAATTGAAACTAAAGTTTAATATATATCGTTTTTTCCATACAAAGCAAATAAAATTTAAAACATTTAAGCAATGTGAATGATTTTTTTTGAGCTCGAAATTACCTAGTTTTCAAAATCAAAATGATTTGTTCGATTCCAATTTAGGTTTTAACAAAATTTTTTTGTTCCAATTCAATTTAGGGTTTCAGTTTTAAACAATTAGGGTTTTTAATGAATTTTTTTCGTTTCAATTCAAACTAGGGTTTTCAAATTCAATTTTTTCGTTTGATTTGAATTCAGGGTTTCAAAAAGCTCGATTTGGATTTGTAAATGCGATGTTTTTATTTCATTTCGATTTCTAGGGTTTTGAAATGCAATTTTTTTGTTTTGTTTCAATTAGGGTTTTCAAAATCAATTTTTTTTTGGGTTTAATCGAACAATTTAAGATTTAAAAGTTAAATTTTGTTTCTAAAACACAATTCAACGTTTTTTTTTTCATTTTTATCAAAAAACATTTAAGTTTCATTGCAAGTTTTTGTCTATTTTTACAATTATTGAATTCTACTATAACAATTAAAAAAATGATTAAAACGTGACATAAATTAAAAAAATACATGCTAAATTAACTTATTTCTTTTAAAATTTGAATTCAAAATAAAAAAATGCAAAAAAATGGCGTTTAGGTGGGGTACCTGTAGCTGGTCGTGGGGTCGCTGTCGCCAACACTCACTCGGGGTCCCGTCCGCAGAGCAGTGAAAACTGTTCTTTTTAAAAAAATAAATAGCACTATAAAACGGGATCTCGATTTATACAACTCGGGATCCCGTTATTTATAAATCGGGATCCCGTATTTTATAAATCGGGATCCCGTTTCTTATAAATCGGGATCCCGTTCTGTGTCCATTGGTTCAGAGTCCAATGGGAAACAGGATCCCGATTTTTAAAAAGTGGGATCCTGTTTCATCTCAGGCTCGGGATCCCAAACCGTAACGGGATCTCGTTTGTTCGATGCCGGTTTCAATTTTTTTGGCTAAGGCAAAAAACTTCCACGTTTCGTGGACTCAACTTTGTGCACTTACCCGGAGCTAGAAGCTGATGTATTGATTGAAGGTGTGTTGGAGGAAATTATTTCGTTGTTCTCCATTGAAGAAATGAGTGTTCATTTGGGAAAGCATGAACATACTGAGGATGCATCATCGCTATATGGTCTTGCCGACATGGTGTGGTCTCGGCGAATGGAGGTGTCTTCGGGGAGAGGTCTTGCTGACCGCTGATAGTCTTGCCGAAATAGAAAGGGACATCGGTAAGACTCTTGCCGTTCGCCATAAAGTCTCATCGATAGGATGTATCGCTGAAGTGAGGCGGCATCAGCGAAGGAAAGAGGTTCAACAAAAGGTCCCGCCGAAAGCCGAAGGTCTTGCCGAACAAGTAGGAGCTCGGGGAGATGTTTCACCGAAATGAAGTGAACTCGGGGAAAGGAAAGGAGTTCGCTATGAGGTCTTTCCGACCATCGTATGTCTTGCCGAATGCTGCTGCAAGGTCTAATCGCATCGGGGAGACACGATTGGTGTCTCACTAACATGCAATTTCGTCTGAACAACCTTTGACCGTCTAGCGATTCCATGTAGCATCTGTTCGACCAATCAGAGGAAGCTACAAGAGAGTCGTGGCAGTTTGACCCCTGTCAGGAAGATCAGCGGAACATAAGCAACGTGGATTTGCTTTGAATAAAGCGATGAATCAGTTCGATATCCAGGAGGTGTCGTCGGTAAACAGAAGAACCGTGAGTCGCGGTGACAACTGGGATCGCTACTGGCAGAGGGGGATTGACATTAATGATAATGCTTTATAGCATTCAAAGCGACCCTTCAAGGAGGTTCGAATATGGACACAGAGGTTAGAAGTAAATGCAAGTATTACAGAAAGATCTGAAGGCTCCTCCTAAGGGCGATCCTTCACACCGACATGGACAACAAGGATACACATGAACGTAGCATTAACTTCATTTGAAAAAATCTAAGGGCAGATCTTTCTGAAGACTGATATTTTTGTAAGCCCTAGGGGCTGACATCTTTTTGTATTTAAGGCATTTTTGCCTCTTTGTAAAGGAGTTCTTCTGATGCTTTGCGAAATTTTGTGACTTTTGCAGTCCTTTCTTAGATTAGCAAACTTTTGTAACTCAATTTTGGAGATGAAATTCAATAAAGACCTTGATTATTATTGATTTGAAGCTCTTGCCTACTTTCTCTTTGCATTTTTGTGTTCAGTCAGCTGATTGATCAAGCTTTTAGTGAGGTAATATTTATTTCCTTTGAGTTTTGTCTCAGATTTTAGAACCTTTATGCAGAAAGTATGTTTTTTGCAGGTTACAAATTGTGTCAAAAGATGTAAATGAATTTTAGATGTGAAATTAACTTTCCTTCTAGGAATCTTAGCACCAGGACCTGTTTGTGAAACACTTTTGCAAAAAATATACAGAAGTGAGTTGTGCAAATTTATCTTCAGTCATTGCAAGCAAGTGTATGAAGTCTGGTTTCAAATCCAAGTAACGTTTAGGTGCATCGCCATAGGGTTTAGTTTTAATTTTAAAGCATTCTCCTTCTCCCTTTTCTTTTCAAAATCAGTAATTTCAGGTGATAACAGATATAATGTCAATTTATTTTAAAAATAATCTTATTACATATTATATCTTATATTAAAAATAATTCAATATAAATATAATATAATATATAACTAATATACAATATATATTTTATATATTACAAACTAAATTATATTTAATCTAATTATAATTATTAGATATAAATTATATTTTAATTATTATATAAAATACTCTATAATAATTATTATATATTAATGACATTGCTAACTTTATTTTATAATAAAAATATAAAAATATAACCAATGACTATCAAATTTAAACTTACTACTACCTTGTGTAAACTTATCTTTATGAATCTTTCATTTGATGAATTAAATTTAATTAGAAAAATCATATCCTAATTTTTTTTTTTAGAACACCTCTTCACCTCTCATATAAAACTTGGTTTGAAAATAAATTGGGGTATCTAATTTCTTAAGCTGTCCAAAATTCATCCACTTATTCAACATTGAAAAGCTGTTCACATTCATTGGCTTATTCAACATTCATAAGCTGTTCAAATTCATTCACTCAGTCAAATATGTAGACGAAATGAGTGGAAAAACAATATTCTTTAGGGGGTAGAGATGATGTCAATCCGTGCGTAACAACCTTACATATGATTGCATAAAAAATTATAAGCTTTACTTAAAAAAGTAATAATAAACTAAAACACACGTGCGTAATTCAGAGAACTCCACAACCATAGAAAGCAAACGTGGATCCCTCGTATGTTGGACTTGGTTTAGATTTATGCTCGGAGATGATCTTTGCACTAGCTGACTCAAAAACCCGCAACCAAAAGCAAGCCAATTATCAATCTTTTTCTCTGAACTGGAAGCTTCCTCTAACCTACCTTGCAGGCTGATAAGTTTGACAAGATCCCCTGATTCAGTTTTTCCTCTCTTGCTCATGCTATAAGTTGATCCCAAGTTAATACTTTTCTTGCTCAATAGGAATTGGAATATATCAACACTCATTTCGTTACAAACAGCTAATTTTATGATGGGAGGAAGCAGCATTTTGAAAATCGGAGCAACTGGTTACATTGGTTGTCATGTGGCCAGTGCAGCCCTTGCTCAAGGCCACCCCACTTTCCTCCTTGTTAGGGAATCCACAGCTTCTAACCCTGACAAGGCCCAGTTGCTACAGTCCTTCACATCCAAAGGAGCAACTCTGCTCTATGTAAGTTACTCATACAATGTTTTTACAATCACTATTCAACAACACACAATTTTGTTTTTCTTAGAGACATTAGATTTCCACAGTCTATATTCAATAAGAATGTTGAATTTTCTGGATTTTGCTGTGTGTAATTTGTTTGCATCAACGTTTTGGATCACACTCCATGATCCATCATCAGGATGAGAATCGAGCTAAAAGAGATGAGAGCTGAAAGAGACCAAAATCCAGCTCTCTTCTCATGAAATGTGATCCGAAACATTGATGCAAACAAATTACATACAACAAAATCCAGAAAATTCAGCATTCTTAATGTTTTTCTTGTCAATAATGTTGTTTTTGCAATACCCAAATGCAGGGATCCATAGATGAGTATGCAAGCCTTGTAGAGGCAGTCAAGAAGGTGGATGTGGTGATTTCCACGGTGGGTGCTCCACAGGTAGCAGATCAGTTCACTCTGATCAAGGCCATCAAGGATGTTGGAACTGTCAAGGTACAATCCATGTCTATGGTTTAACCAAATTCACAACAGTGGACTTAATGCAATTCTAAGAGTCCTGGATTGAGTTTGTGTGCATCTTTTGCAGAGGTTTTTCCCATCAGAGTTTGGGATTGACGTTGACAGACACAACGGAAAGGAGCCTTTGAAGAGTATCTTTGACTTGAAAGCCAAAGTCCGTCGGGCTATTGAAGCAGAAGGCATTCCATATACATATGTAGTTTCTAACAGTTTTGCAGGCTACTTTCTTGCTAACTTTGCCCAGCTTGGCCTAACAGCTCCCCCAAGAGACAAAATTGTAATTTATGGAGATGGAACTACCAAAGGTATGTGCCATTTTCATTTTTATAGTAGATTAATGAATATCAGCCACTTGTTAGTTCTTGTACATATGATGCTCAGGGTTATTGGGCGTCCTCTTTGCTGCCTCTGGTCTCTGTTACAAATTTCCTAACTATATTTACTATTATGATTTTTTGCTGATTCGTGATCTCTGTTATTGGAGTAATTTGATGGTTTTTGATCTCTATTATGAGATTTATATGTGAGTCATGATGCCTGACATGAGTTCCATGCAGAGCAGCAATAGATCAGGGGCCTCTGTTATTGGAATTTTGCTTGATATTTTGTCTGAAATATCTTTAAATGGGAATGCAGCTGTATATTGTAAGGTAGGAGATGTTGGGACATTCACGATCAAGGCAGTGGATGATCCAAGAACCTTGAACAAGATCCTCTACATGAGGCCTCCTGCCAGTACTATCTCCACCAATGATCTTGTAGCCCTTTGGGAGGCAAAGATAGGGAAGACTGTGGAGAAGGTCTATCTATCTGAGGAGCAGGTTCTTAAATTACTCCAAGGTAAGGGTTTGCAACCCCAATTCAATGGTTTATTGTTTATAATTGGTGGATCACAACAAATTAGAAATGAACGCTATTAATTTAGATCTATCTTAATATTATTTACAGCTGCGATTTATATCATGAATTTGCAACACGTATAATATATAATATAAATATATAACACCTCTCGGCATAATTAGCTTAGATCCATCTTAACATGGATCCATCATAGATAGAGATAGATCTAAAGGATATGCAGTGCCAATCTTTATGCTCTTACACTTATATTGTGGATGACACTTTTAGTTTTTTTAGATGTTTCTAAATCATATGGAATCCATGTTATGAGGGGTCTCCATATGACTAATTACTATTTATGGTGAAATTAACACATTTTTAATTGTGTTTGGTGATGCAGATACATGTTTCCAGAAAATCATATGGTATCACTTTACCACATCAAATATGTGAAGGGTGATGAAACCAACTTTGAAATTGGACTTGATGGGGCTGAGGCCAATCAGTCGTACCCAGATGCCAAATACACAGCTGTAGAGGACTATATTAGTGCATTTTTATGAATTATTATACTAGCACTTGTATCAAAGGGAGTTGCATTGGTTACATAGATTGAAATTTATATAGAATGTCCTATAGATTTGAAAGTAGTATTGGTTCAATAGAGAAGTCAAAAAATTTGTAACAAGTATTAAAAATATGTTTGACTAGACAATAAGAGATGAAGTCTCAAAATAGTTCAGTCTTTTTTTGGGTGGGGGTGTGGGGTCTTCATTCCGAGGGGTTTTTTTCATTGTCGAGTGGCTTTGTAAAGTTAAGTTTTTGATTATGAATGCAAGCATTTATCAAGTGTTGTATATAATTTAATTGAATATGAGGATATAAACTGACTCTTAATTTCAATTTACATTCAACAATAAGTGACACAAGTTCTTTGCAATAGGATAGAGGATTACATTTGAAGGCTCTCGTATTATTTTCCATTCTTGTGGCGAAGTGGGCCATGCTATTACTACTTTCTTGAGCAACAAGAAAACCCATGTTGTTTGGAGGAAAAAGGAACAAATGCCTACTACTATTGTGGAGTCTATCACTACTATTAAGGAGGTGCAAGAGGATGATTATATGGGGAAATATCCTATTGTTTGTACTACGATGGACACCTCTTCTAAATATTTGAGGTTGGATGAGGGTTCTCCCTATAGTCTTATGAATGTTCCTTATCACAAGAAAATAAGTTGTGGGGAGAAGGATCCTTTTACTATGGTTAAGCAAAAAGAAATTGGAACAATTTTTCAAACCACCCTATCTTTGGGCTGGTTTTTTGAAAGGTATTGTATTTCCTTGTCTTTTGTAGTGTCATAGTTGTTCCTCTTGGTTGTATTTTGGTGTCTTCTTGGATTTATTGCTTTATCTTTCTTGTTGTACAAGGGTCTAGGCCCTTTCAAAATCCTTGCTTGCCTAATAAAATAAAAAAATATTAAACAATCTCATTCAATGTTCTAAAAGATCACTAAAGCTAATAACTAACACTTGCACTAGAAGGAGGTGCAATGGTTATGTACCAATAAAAATTTTTATGATAGCAATATTTATAATTATTAGCTTATATATAACTATATTAACAATTATATTTAAAATAAAATATTATCTAGGTTAATATTCATTTATTCTAAGAAATATAATATTTGTAATTATTAGCTTATATGTAACTATATTTAAAAGTATAAATGAATAATTATAACTATTAGCATTTTTAATTTACATAATGTTAATAAAGGCTATAATAATAACATATAATATAATGGTAAATATTATATTTAAGCTAATATTTAATGATATGTTAGTTCTTACAATGAGAATTAAACTTACAAATGATTCAGTTTGTCAAAAAATTCAAGAAAAACTACATCAATATTATTATAAAATATATAACAATCTATTGCAACAAATTTACAATTCCTAGGTATTAAGAGAGCCATCTAAATCTTGGACAAACATGTATTGTAGGAGTTTTTCAAATAACAAATCACTGAAGACCAAATACAATCCTTGTATGACACTAATGATAGACAAACAAGATGTCCAATCTATTTGAGTAAACAATCATGTCTTCTCTCAAATCTTGTCTTCATTAAATATATAATTTTCAAATTATTTTCATTTCCCTCCAAAGTACACCCATGCACAATCCATGGTTGAAACCATTATTAAAATGACCAACTTATTATAGATTATGGGAAACCCCATAATCAATATGCCTAATGTAAACACTTACACTTTTCTAAATTACTTTTCTAAGACAATAGGAAATAAAAAATAGGCTTATGATTCAATCTAGAATAGTATGGAAAGAGGAAACATGGAATTTAGCCAATACCTTATGCTTACTAACACATAGTTCTATACATTCACATTATTCACATATTCATCACATTTGCCTATGCACCTACTTCTATATGGTCATTGGCTACCTAGATTTTGTTGTTTTCCCATCACAAGACAAGTATATGTAGTTGTAGACTTGTCAGGTCCTCACTTTTGTAAAATTTAAAACTAGTCAATTGACCTCATTCACTTTTCCACCTTGACCTAGCTAAACATACATTTGGCACAAGTTGATGCTATGTGGTATTTGAGAAATTTAATTATATTATTTTCACATCCATCAACTCTTATTAATTACTTATCATCTTTGAGCATTGAAGAATTAATTAATAGAGACACATTTCAATTTTCTGCATTAAATTGGTAAAAAAAATCATACATCATTGAATGACCCTTGCTTGCTATCTTTGAATCTTTGTACACATTTCAATGGTTTTACCTAAGAGAACTTGTGTCCTTGCAAGGAAATGACAACCCTTCCAAGGTATTTTAAATACTTCCAACAGTCTAATCAATAAAATTAGTAGAAAAAACAAAGTTATATTAGGAAAGCATAAGAGCATAATTCCATAGTGCACTTGAGGATAAGTCAGGACTTAGAGGACTATTCTTCAACCATAATTTTGTCTTAGATATGTGGATTTTTCCTTTGATAGAGAATATAGCTAGTGCATATCCCAAGATGTTTTATGGATATAGAGGTATTGTAGTCTAAACACACACTAATTTGATTCCAAAATCTTTCTCATTAGAATTTACTCTTTGATTATAAAGCTAACTACCACCTTCTACCGTATTTAATTTTATAATTTAGCTGTTGCAAATTATAATATTATTAATCCATCTATATTTAATCAATCTAAACTAATTGTGATTAATTAATTATATTTATTTAGTTGTCCTAGGTTAACTCTAGAAAAAACTATAATTGTATTTACAATAATAGTTATTGAATATAAAGTTTTGGTAATTAATAAGAATGAATGGAAAGTTTTTAATAAAAAATGTATATGGGTAAAAGTAAAAAGTTGTGTCACACTTTCAAACTTATCAACATAAGTGAATTTAACTATTTCTAACTAAAAATCAATTTTGGTCAAACATATGATCTTGTAAGATTCATTCTATAGCTAATGTAGATATATCCACAACTTTTACAACTAAAATTATTGGCTAATTGCATATGTAACACCACTATGAGGTTAATTTACCAACAAAAAAATAAAATATTCAAAGAACATGATGTTTCAACAACTACTCATGAATTTAACTATTTCTAACTAAAATCAATTTTGGTCAAACATATGATCTAGTAAGATTCATTCTAGCTAATTTAGATATGTCCACAACATTTTCAACTAAAATTATTGGCTAACTGCATATGTAACACCACTTTGAGGCTAATTCACAAGAATGTGATGTTTCAACAACTCGTCATGAATTTAACTATTTCTAATTAAAAATCAATTTTGGTCAAACATATGATCTAGTAAGATTCATTCTAGGTAAGTTAGATATGTCCACAACTTTTCCAACTAAAATTATTGGCTAATTGCATATATGTAACACCACTTTGAGGCTAATTTACCAAAAAAATAAAATTATTCGAAGAAGTGATGTTTCAACAATTCCTACTCATGTATATAATTTTTTTAAATGTACAAATACCCTTTTGTAGATCCATAAGTGTAGCTTCCAAATATATATATTAAAATTTTAATTATTAACTATATTTTATATTTTATTTTTATTAAAATTAGGTTATCAACACAAAATGTTAGATTAATTACCATGTCAAGAAAAAATATTAAAATTTATTAAAAAAATAAAAAAATATAATGCACTAGATAAAAGAATTTATATCAAAATGGTATATTTTTTTCTATTTTAGATAAATAGTTAATATGAAAGTTGACGTGGAATAAAAATAATTATGTTTTAATACACATATTTTAATATTTATTGAAAAATATATATTTATTAAAATTGGAAAAAAATATCCATGCACTAAAGTTTCAAGTTATAAATACACACAAAAAATTTGAAGGAAAAAAATAAATTTTACTATATAAAGATCAACATCGTATGTAACTTCATTTTTCAACATTTTATTAGCAACTAAATTATAGTGTCAATTTATAAAAAGCTAAACTCAAATAATTTTTTAACTTTTAAAAAAAAAAATACAAACATAAAATATATTGAAAAATACACATTTTATTAGTTTAAATCATTTCAAAATCAAAACATATATGCCACTTTTTAGTGATTCAAGTTTAAAAGTTGGATAGTGTTGGCTATTTCCTTTATTAAAGTGTGACATATCTTTGTACTTTTACCCATGTTTATTTTATATGAACATTTAGAATACACTATATCATGACAATGAAATTGAATATTTAATAAAAATGTCTTATGTCAAAAATAAAATAGGAGAAAAAAATGAAAAGATGGAGGAGCCCATTACTAAACAATCTTCTAAAATATTTAAAAATGTGTAGTCATAACAACTTTAACAAGGAGTTTGATTATCGTATTTTTAAAAAATTATTAATAAAGAGGAATCAAGAGTTTAGTCCAACAACCTGGAGCATGACAATATAAATGTTCACCTAACATATCATTAAATAGTATCTTAAATATAATATTTACCATTATATTATATGCTAATATTATAGCCTTTATTACAATTATGTAAATTATATATACTAATAGTTATAATTATTCATTTATAATTTTGAAAATAATTACAAATATTATATATTTCTAATATTAAATTAATACTAGCTCAGATAATATTTTATTTTAAATATAATTATCAATATAGTTATACATAAACTAATAACTATAAATATTACTATAATATAATTTTCTATCAGTGTAACCATTGCATCTTCTTCTAATACAAGTCTGCCTAATACCTCTTAATCTATCTAAACAATAATGAGAACTTCATATAAAACTTGAATACCTTGTCCAATATCTTTTAAGGATCAAGATTCTAAAAACTCCCCAAAACCTAGCAACAAAACTTATAATCCACTCTACGTATCAATGCCATAGAATCTCTCCTCCATCCTCAATCTCTTCTTTTGGAAGATGAATCATGTTATAATTTAACTTCTCCCCACTTTTACATATTCTATTATCAAGTAGAAATTCAAAAAGTCTAGGATTCCCATAGAAATCAACAGGGTTTAATGTTACAAATTGAACCCATATAGGAATTCTTTCACAAAACACATTATTACATACAATAAAAGTACTCATACTTGAAATATTTAGCATTTCACTTAAAAAAATTCATGCAATATTTTTATTTAAAAGATATAATGACTCTAATTACTTTAGCATTCTAAAATATATTGGAATATTTCTTATAAGACTATTCATTGAAAAATATGAGCCCTACCAAGAAAGCACATAGTACCCACCACAAACCTATCACTTAGGCTAATTGGAAAAATGTGGTTTTCTCCAATTAGACACTACACTTGTGAATGCCTTAAAAAAAATTCACATTGGTCATATTGACTAATATAAATCATCCACATCTAGCCATATGCTTTATCAAAAACTTACCTTTACTAGGATCATTGAAAAATAACAATAGAACCTATCAAAACTATCACCTTGGATCCAAATGACACACCATAATTTGTTGATGCACATGAGAACCCACTTATTATCCTATTGATTAGTCTCTTATAATAATAAAGCTATCACTACATAATACTTACATGTAATATGCACTCACATTCAAAAAGCTAGTGACATAGTACCTTGCAACATACAAGAAGTGGGAACTGACCAATTAATCCATCTTCTCACAAAATCTATTTTTTCCCAAAGAAATAGTAACTAGTCACCAAATAGAAATAAAAATGCCACCTAAGTTCCCACAACTAGCCCTATCAACTCACCTCCAATGAAGCACTACCACATCACCCCTTTTGTGAGTAGCCAATTTGATAATGTGCCAACACAATACTACAAGCTCACCCACATGTTAACACATATGTACATCATCTAGACCAATACATAAAATAAAATTCAAACTATCATTATGCTTCCTCTATTAGAAAATTGTCATCTTTCTTTAATTATCAATATATCCAATTTATGAAGGAATTCCATTTGATAATTGATTTTCTAATAGAATAATGTAAGACACAAATAACAACATATAATTATAATACATTTATTCTAATCCTTTTTCTATGACATGGTAGCATAAATTTGATTTAAGCTACATGTTTGCCATGCCAAGTATCCTTCCTTTCCAGCACTTGGGGCCTTCCTTTACATGTAATATGACACTTCAACTTCTTGTGAAATAATATAAACACTTTTATAGGCCCCCCACTCTTCCAAAGTAAGTTCAACTGGGATTTTTTATTCTTTAATTATTTCTAATTTATCAAAATAAAAAACCAAAACTATCATTACCACCCAAAAAAGAAATAGGATTTCTAGTATAATAACTAAAAAGAAGTTTCTACATCCCAACTAGTATCCACGATACCTCTAGCAGGAGGTGAGAATGCATATCCATGATCCCATAAAAACTAGAAAAGTGATTTTACTCAACTTGCATAATTAGAATACTTACCTACTATGACATTTTTATCTATAAATGATTATTTTCTCTTAGAAACTGTAAACTGCTTTGTGTGTGGCTTTGCCACTTTTATATTTTGTGGTTCTCAACTTTACAAATTTAACAATAGGGTAGCAGGCTTTTAAAGATTTTACTCTTTACTTTAACATATCATCATTCCATTATTTAAAAAAGGGTTCTTATATTTCCATTTAGGATGGATAATTGGGTCAAATGGAACAAAGTAACTACACACCATGCTTACCCAATTGCAGTAAAACACTTAAATTTACACCCAGATATAGACGCCTATTCATAAAAAAAAAGGTTATGAATTTGGATCACCTAAAAAAAATAGTAAGTGGTGAACAAAATAAATATCTTCATCATCAATATTTTTCCCTATAAAAAAATGATCAACTTCCAACATGAACCATATAAATGCGTCACCATGAGGATTGAAGTTACAAAAGCAAGCATAAACTAGTAACAATATCACAACTAAAAAGAATTTATGTTCTAAATTTTAAACCCATACACATAATGGTAGTTGATGTGCATGACAAAGATCATCATTATCAACTTCTTTACTTCACATTCAAAGATCAATTCATATATCTACAACATAAACAAATGTTATATCCAACACAATCAATACCTATAGGTCTGATAAATTGTTTAGCAGTGTACCATATAACCATTTCATACATCTATGCCAACTTCATGCCTATTGATAAAATTGCAGTTCGCTAAATGAAAGAATAAATTACAGAAAATAAGAACACAAGATTTATAGTGGTTCACCTAATAATGGCTACGTCCACTTTCAACAGGGATTATCTCTTTTTATTAATTCTTAATACATTACATATTCAAGTAGCAACAACTTTTATAATTCAGTCTCATCTCCAAATGGAAAAATCCACCAAAAAAGTCAACTTCTAAATTAGCAAATACATGCCAAAAAGAAGTCAATTACAAAAGGCATCTATTTCGAGTGTGAGAGATACTGCCATTATAATTAGAAGGAATATTTGGGCTTCATCAAACCCAACAATCTCCCACTTGAAGACCAAATATTGCTTGAGATAGCTGTTTAGAGATATCCCCCACTGCTCCATTGTCACAACTGGAAAACTCTGAGAGAAGCTCTACAAAATTCGAACTTCTCCCTGGGAACTACATTCATCAACAAATTAGTTGGACCACTAGTCTTTTTTCTAACATCTAATGCCTGAATATTAGAGCTCTTTGTTGCTAAAAGGTAAAGAAAAATTAAAAAATAGAAATCCAGAAACAAGAACACAACAATTCAAGCAATTCCACCAAATTCACCACCAACTTTGATAGCAGTCTTCTTAGATTTAGTTGCTCCATCTTCCATAGTGGTCGAAATATTTCCAAATGTACAATTTTTTCTACCAGCACCATTACAAATTGATTCCAAACTTTCACTCTGATCACCATTACAAACAGTCTCATCTTCGATCACCTTCAAATTGTCACTCTCATTGCCATTAATTTCATCTGCCCCAGGTTCTATGGCATCAACCTGCTCACCATCATCTAACTGATTGCCAAAATTGTCACTGTCAAACATACTAAGAAAATTATTAATAACAGAATCAGTTTCAGCATCTAATTGATCCAAATACCTTTTCTTGGCAGTCCACAATGACAAATCTAAAGTAGGATGAACAACTCCCACTTGAACATGACTCTCTATGGCATATAGGGTGCCTAATTTGCTACCCCTTGCAATTACCAAGGCCCCCTTTTTAACCTTGCATCTATTTGATTCAAAACTAATCTCACAACCTTGAGAACCCAATTGTCCAGTCGATATTACATTTTATTTGAGCTGGGGAACATATCTAACATCACGTAACAACCAAGTATAACCATTTTTTAGTTTTAATGAAATATCCCCTTTCCAACAACATCACAAGATTCATTATTACCAAGAAAAACCTTACTGAAGTCACCAATTTGTAGATTTTTGAAATACTCTTTGCACAGAGTGACATGAAATGATGAACCTAAATCAAGCACCCAAACATT
This sequence comes from Sequoia sempervirens, assembly GCA_007258455.2. Lineage (NCBI taxonomy): Eukaryota > Viridiplantae > Streptophyta > Pinopsida > Cupressales > Cupressaceae > Sequoia > Sequoia sempervirens. The sequence continues at coordinate 3,398 of VDFB02144786.1, read as the reverse complement.
AGTTGGAATTTCTTCTTCGGTTATAATAAGAAACCTGCATCATCTTGGTATGTTATGTTGGATTTGTTATTGATCACCTTTTCTTGTGCCTTTTGTAGTTCCAACAGTTCTTTTTTATGTGACCTAGTTTGCCACAAAACCAACAATCACCGTTTCTTCCCCTGGACTTCGATCTTCCTTTGTTGCTATTTCTACCTTTATCTTGACCCCTTCCTCTATTGTTAGTACTTAGAACAGTCAAGGCATCACTGGATGAGGACTCTTGATTTTTTCTTCACATGTCTTCACTGAGAAGAGTGGTTGTAACATCATCAAATTTTAATTTACTTTTGGCAGCCACCAAAGTGCTAACTGCCATCACCACCCCTTCCTAGCTATTTGGTAAAGAACACAATAATTAAATTTCCTTAATTTCATCATCTAATTTAATACCCACATGAATCAATTGGGTGACTAATGTATTGAATTCATTTAGATGATTTGACATAATCCCACCTTCTCTCATTTTCAAATTATATAACTTTTTCATAATGATTACCTTGTTCAAAGTCGATGCCATTTCGTACATTGAAGAGAGTTTATCCCACAAATATTGTGTTGTCTTCTCAGCTGAAACATTAAATAAAATGTTGCTGGACAATGAATGAAAAATGGTTGCTCTTGCTTTCCTGTCTAGTTTCTCCCAATCTTCGTTTGATAAAGAACCTTTCCCTTTGGATTTTCCATCCAATGCATTTGAGAGATCTTGCTTGATAAGCAACAACTCCATCTGCACCTTCCACAAACTAAAATTCTAATCTGCAAACTTCTCAATCTTCCATTTGTTTGCATCGTCCATGGCTCTAGAAATTCTTCACCAATTTCCAACACCGAGCTTCTCCGCCAGGCTCTAATACCAATTGTTGATAAAATTGCAGAAGCTAAATGAAAGAAGAAATTGTAGAAAATAAAAAGAAAATTTAAAATATCTAAAAAACACATAATAAGAACACAAGATTTATAGTGGTTTGCCCAATAATGGCTACGTCCACTTTTAATAGGGATTATCTATTTTTATTAATTCTCAATACATTACATATTCAAGCAACAACAACTTTTATAATTCAGTCTCATCGCCAAAATGGAAAATCCACCAAAATGGTCAACTTCTAAATTAGCGAATACATGCCAAAAAGAAGTCAGTTACAAAAGGAATTTTTTCGAGTGTGAGAGATACTACCATTATAATTAGAAGGAATATTTGGGCTTCACTGAACCCAAGAATGCCCGATCTATGTATCAAAAGTGGGGAAACAAAAATGAGATTATTGAAAGAATTTACAAACATTTTGTTCTGATAACAAAACTGTATTTTGATAGCAACTAAAAAATAATATGCAATTAATGATTGGAACACAGTGAACATACGCTAACTACCTATTTCTCTTCAATCACCTCTTATTCTTCTAAATGATATCCTTTGATCTTTTGCAACTGTTGTGATAGTCAATCTATTGAACTCTATTTATAGAGAACCTGGGAAGTGATCAGAGAGCGACGAATGCAAACTACTACAATAGCCAACAACATTCATTTACACTAGTTTCTATAGTAAATGACAACCAATAGTGAATCATATCTACTACACTTGATACTGCATTTACTATGAAGGCAACTATCCAATCTAGGAGCATTTAATTCAATCAAACAGATTGATACACATTCATTCCAAAGATATCATAGATTTTATCTTTGAATGCATTATATTTCTTGGCTTGTTTTTTATAAAATTTATTGAAAAAAATTATGGGAATGAAAGAGGTTTCATACCTTTTAGATTTATTTCAAGCTAAGAGCTCACGCTATATAATCTATTGGTTAATAAAATTAATATAAAAAATTCAACATGGATATTTGGCATTACAGATTTTAATAACATTCATTAATTTTTTTCTAAAATATAAACAAATTCATATATTGCATTACATTTTTTCACATTTAATGACCCCTAAATGTAACAAGCTAGTGGTAAATTTTCCTATAGAATAAACATAGATGAGCTTGAGCTCTATTCACATGTTAAAAATGGCTTCTTTGAATATAATCAAATCTATTGCTCAATGTTTTTAGTTGCAATGAAATAATATATAAACCATTGAATTGGTGTGCCTAATTTATCATAAGAAAATGGAAGAAATTAGATCTTACAATGAAAATATTGTGAGATTTTATGATATGAAAGAACATAGTCAAAGAAAAGGTGCAAGAAAACTTTGAGGGTTGCTTCTAAATTGAATTAAAGTAAAAGTGAACAACCAATGATGAGGGGGACACAAAATTGGGCAAGGGATGAGGTGGATGTCTACATTGAATTTGCTTAGTGGGTAAGATCAACATGAAATATCTTGATGAGGTACCTTTGTTTTGTTTCGTTGCATCTTGGTTGTAGTTTTATTGTGTAAAGGGTTTCAAGGCCCCTTCAAAACCTATTTTTTCCTTTAACCAAAAACATGAAATACCTTGATGAGAGTGGAACTTGTAACCTTGGCAACATATGAGAATGCTAAAATTGTGAACCAAGTAGGGAAATGGTGGAACCCATAAGGATTGTTTCTTTACATGGTCTATACAAATTTTAAATAATCTTTGAGTGGCTACAATTAGCATAGGAGGGTCCTAACTAGGAAATGGTTTGCCATTTCAACCAAACACAAGTTTGTTACTACACGTTTACAACATAGATTGAGGCATTTATACCATGCCTTGAAATTATCTAATAACTAGTTACACATTAATGAAAGAAAAAATGAGTCAACATTCTAAAGCATACCTCTGGTTGAAGAGAAACAAAAAACCATATACTAGACAATCAAGGGACAAGTACCTAGGGTTTTGGTAATGGATAAAATTGCTAATGAGAAACTATAAATTTTGCTCTTTACAAGATTATAGAAAGCACTAGAAGGAAGCTCTAGGATATAATCATAGAGAAATTTGTTAATTTCCTTGTCTCCTCCTCTACAGCACTCCACTGTTCCTATATATCTTCCAAAATATTCATGAACTCATGTGCTTCCTTGATTCCTTTATATGAAATTCAATCATAGTGGAAGTTGGGTGGCAAATAAAAGGCAACTCTTCCTCTACATCTAGAATTCATGTACTTCCTTGCTTCCTTTATATGAAATTCAATGGCAGTGGAAGTTGAGCGGCAATCTCTAACAATGACATTGAAAAAACCCTTAATTTTATTGATTAAACCTAGAGACTCCGCTTCTAGACCATACAGTAATGTACACTTGGTGATGCATTCCTTATGTATGAAGAAGTGTAATATTGAAGAATTGTACCTAGAGGAAATCCCATATTTCCACATTCTTTCCTAGCATTTATGACACTCCAAAACATTAATGGAAAAC
>VDFB02144785.1:0-28825 GCA_007258455.2 Sequoia sempervirens | reverse complement strand
TGCTTAATTATGCCTAAGCATAAAATTTATGTTACACATATTTTTTTTATCTTAGATAAGCCCTAATATTTGGTCTAGGTTATTACTTGTGGTTAGTCTCAAACATACAACAATGTAGAATGGACAAGCATAGATAAATTAAAATAGATATTGTCTAGCAAGCATGCAATTTCACATTTAAGTGGTATAATCTATATATTCTATAGAAGAAAATTATGGATATTTCAAACCCCTACCAAAGAGGAATAAATTTCTAACATGGTTTCAAAATATTCTCAAGAAGGATTATCTTATAAAAAATCATTTAAAATTTCCACAAGTTAGAAAGCAAATGAATCTTCAAAAAGAACAACCATAAAAGTATGGTAAAGAGTGTGTGTACTAATTAGTCTGTGTTTGATTTAAATAATATACATTATTTAAGAAATAGATGAATTTTATTAATAATTTTTTTGTATACATACACATACATATATTTTTTATTAAACGAGAAGAGTTGGTTTAGACAAGTTTTTTACTAGAGAATTATAAGTGTTCATAGATTAATAAATAATAAGATTTTTTTATGAGTAGGATTTCTTCACATATTCTGGAAAAAATAATTTATAGAAACAAACCTCTCCCTATATATATAATTGTGGAAATAGTATGATAATAACCAATAGTCAGCATTCTAATCATGGAATTGATTACACTTCAATATGATATTTTGATCATCCTAATGATCTTGTGCTATACTAAAGAAATAAATTTATGGATTTTAATAGAAGTACAAGGGAAAAAGTTAATGTTTGTTAGAAAAATTATTTAATATTTACAAAATACATGAAATTTTAAATGCTTGAATGGAAATAACTTCTTGGTATAAAGATGACCAACTTCAATAATATTGTTATGTATTACTTCTATGTGGAGTTGGTTAATAGGTTGAATAAGTTAGTGATGTAGCATTACATATCTTAAATGGATTCACAAGAACTTACTCATTTAATAAGAATTTGGATTTTATATTTAAATATGAGTTTCATATTGATCCAAGGTATATGTTGGATTACATTAGTACTAGAGTAGCATAGTGGAAGTATGGTGGGCTCATAACCCATTGGTCTTAAGATCATGTTTTTGTCCTAAAATTGTTAAAATAATAAGATATTAGAATACATTGATCAAAATAATACAATATATTGCAAGATAAGGAACTAAAATGTTTCTCTTAGCCTTAGACATGGGGACATGCCAAATCTTTACAAGGGGAGAAACCACCTCTAATTTTAAAAAATACTCATTGCTCTTTCATATGTGGGTTAGATTGGTCAAACATATTACAATTTTCATTCGTCCATTTGAAGAGTCTATAGTTGAAACAATGTTAAAAGATGTAGTGAAGACCTTGACTTATCTTCACAAGTTAGAATTCATTTATAGAGATCTCAAGCCAAATCATATTTTAGTAGATAATAGTGTATAGTCAAATTGACAAATATCGGACTATATTTTTGGATAAAACTGGGAAGTCCAACAAAAGATTTCTATATGGTCTCTTGAGATCACTATTGTAGAACTTTCCTATGGTGAACCTCCTTACATGAAGAAAGATATAAAGAAATGAATTTTGTAATGAGTCCCATCTCATGGAACATGGACCTTGGTGTGTCAACAAGATTAAGAAATAATCAAGGATGGATTAGCTATAGATAGCAGGGGCATTCTAGTTTTTATTCTAGGCGGGTGCACTCTAGTTAAATTAAATGAAGGATTAGCTCTAATGTTTCGCTATGAAGTGCTATATGCATGTTAATAATTTACTAATTTTGTTTTATCATGTTAAGATGCTTAAGAAGATTACCATGTTTAATTCTATTGCACTTTGTTATTGGACTTGATCAACCCAATAACATTGTACATCTGTCTTATAAAGTACTGTATAGGAAAAAAGGATACACATGTAGTCTAGAATGCATGGTTATCATCTTAAAATATATTTTGAGTATATAGAATATACTATAGTTCAACGATGAGTAACTACATAGTATGGGTTATGCATGTCATTCACTAAATGTTATGTCAACACATAATAATTTTATAAATTTATTGTTGAAGTTGCATGCAAGTGATTAAAACATCTATATTAAAGAAAATGGGTTACATGATATATATATATTAGTTATTGATTATGTATTTTTTGAGTTGTGATGTAGATGCATTTCATGCTACTGAGGACAACAACTACTTTACAAAGAGATAATTATTATGTGATATTATCTCGAGAGAAGAGAAAACTATGAAATGACCTTTTAGAATTAAAAAGGTAGATAGAAAATAAAAAATATTATGTTCTTTTGGTTAAAAGAGAGATTGATAAAGAATATATATAAACACTCTTTAAAAGGGGAAAAATAATCTTTGTGAAAGGGTGTGATGGTTTGAAAACCACCCCTTAAAGCTTATATAAAGCATTTATGTGAGACTTGGAAAGGGGATGAAGAGCATTCAAGGAGGGAAGAGAAAAAAAAAAATTCAAAAAGGGCACAAAGGAGTGAAGGTTAGGGTCATTGGCTGGCATTGAGGCATTTGGAGAAGGGGCACATAGTGTGTCCAACTTGGGATACAATATACATCTAGGAGTGTCCTGACCAAAGCTGTGTTATTTATGTTGTGAGGCAGGTTGAACATTTATAGATTATCTTAAATCCAACATTTAATCTATTAAATCCGCTGCTAATAGGTAAACAACTTTAAGAAGATAAGTGATATTACAAGATATATAAACACCACTTTTAAATCCCTGGAACTTTCAGATGAGCTGAACACAGGGTAGACAGGAGATTTATTAGTTTCAAACAGACCAAAATGGCGCTCCCCCTCATCCCCAGTCTTCTGATTCTCATTGAACAGTGCAAAAATATATGTCTCAACTGTCGTTCCAGGCCGCTTTGGCGTTCCGGCATTGGACAAAACATGCTTGATGAGATTGGTGTTGTATGTTTGGGCATTGTCCACGGTAGCCAGGTCGTTGCCTGCAGAAGGCCACCCACTTTCAGTTATTACAATTGGAATATTGGAATGGCCCAACTTTTCCATAGCAGATATAAAACTGTCGACCATAGCGTCGAACAAGTTCTTATACATTAGACCTCCATCGTTCACCACGGTACTCCTCGATCTGAACAATGCATAGTCTGCAGAAACTGAATCTGTGTTGCCTTTGTAGCTGAAGTATGGATAGATATGGGCCATGAAAGGAGAGTCGTTGTCTGACAGAAACTTAAGTATACCACTCATATTCACACCAAATGTTCCCTCAGAGGGAGGATATGACTTGGACAGCACGGACGATGCGTGTGGTGTGGAGACCGTGATGTTGTTCTGCAGATTGGCGTTACTCAATGCCGTCTGAATGTTGCGCATCGCATGCAGGAGATACGAAATGTATTGTCTGTTTGCAAAAACCTCGTTTCCCACTGCAATGTATTTGATGTTGACAGAAGGATAGAATGGGTTAATGTTGTCAGTCACCCATGCGTTTGCTGCATCCTGGTCACCTGCAATCTTCTTAAGCTCGGTGTTGCCAACTCCCACAATCACTTCGATTCCAGTATTCTGAAGGGCCTTCAGTGCGCCCTGATTTGCTTCGTATAATCTCACCTTTCCTATGTTGTTCGACTTCAGCAGATTCAACACATCGTCGTTAGAAGGCAAACTGTCCGAAAGCATTCCGTAGCACACTCCAATCTTTGCCCCCTCTGCTAGACATAAAAAACAGAGGATTTATATGTGTGAATATTAAGAGATTTTCTTAACATGAGGTCAATACAATTTACTTTCTTTACAACAAAATTTATTTCAATTTAATTTTTTTAAGTTAATATATGGGGTTTTATTAACATGTTCTTTTTATAAACTATTAATATTAAAATGTTTGGAGAATGTGTCAAGTTCTCAAGGAATGTCTTTAACATTTTGTTTGTAATGGTGGATAACTTGTACTCTTGAAAGAGAGGTCACAAGTTCAAATCCTACAGGGGGTAAGGTATGCACATCTCATTTATAACACATTTAGGTGCCTCCTGCATAAATTATGAGACAGTCTTATATACTAAAAGTCATCCTTAAACTCAAAAATAGATCGCTGGTATTGTAGACTATAAAAGGATCCATTTCCATTTTCATAATAGCCTTGAATGATTCTGTAACAGAAATAAGCCCCTAAATTTCCTTTTTATCTAAGAAAAAACATAAAAGATCTCTAAAGTATAAGATTAAACTAGCAACCAATAGTAGCCACCAGATAATATTGCAAAACAAGCATAGCACTACCAAAATACATTTGGGCAATTGTGAAACTATTCAAAGGACCATTCTTATAACAGAGAGATCTATCAATCTGTTACTATAAGCCCTAGTATGAACTCCATTGATCAAAACTGCAACCAATTCTATTGAGGGAATAATGGGTCTCACTGCCTCATCCAACCCATGAAACTTAAAGCCTTGTATCACCTTAACTCTTCCAATAGGGGCATTGTGTATCCACTAGTGAGTTCCCTGATCCCTGTACTATTTTTTTTAATGACCATACAAATGTGCTGGCAAATTTTCTCTAATGTCTGCATCTTCAGCCTTAATTCCTGAATTGTAGCATCTATAGCTTTTAAATCAACCTTAAACCCAACCACAAGCTCCTTGCCCTTTTGTCCTAGTGTCAAAGGATTTGTCTGGAAACCCACATTATCCTTGTCCTTAACATCCATTTCAACAGGATAGTGCACCAAGAGAGCAAGCAAACTTTCATGCACAAGTGCATCACCCATTGCTACCTTCAACTTTTGTTAATAAAAACATCCATAATGGTGCCACTCGACTAAACCCTTCCATTATCTTCAATTCCATCTGAGCTCAGGATTACTTAAAATAAAATTCAATTTCCCCACACTATGGTAGCTAAATATTTTCTGAAAGCTATGGTCTGTAAACGTCATAGAACAAAACCGGTCTCAAGAACTGCTACCCCCAGCTATTAACATGAAGCCCACACAATAGCCAAACACAAGCTTTTGAAATGCCGGCAACAAAATTAATACACAAAGACAACACATATCAAAACAAAATTTAATCCCATCCTGCCCATGTTAAAACTTACATGCTCCAACCCGAATGTCTAGAGACTGACTGCCAACAAGAATGAAAATAACAAATGCACAAGCGATGGGACAAGACTGGCTTAAGTACCGCTGCCAATTATAACAGAATCATTTCCCCTAGGGGCTTTGACATGCCAAATGGGATGGCCAAAAGCACAAAACCTAACAATAAGGTGGTTGATCATTAGCTAATACATCAGAGCTCAATTAGGCCAAGCTTCCACCTCCCTACTTTCCAAATTAGATATATCCTTTAGATTCACCTTTTAATTTGTCAAGTGGATTAACGCATTCTATGTTAGGAGCCTCTGTTTTTTTAGTTTGCAGAGGGATTATATTGAGGGTGGAGTTAAAATTTAGGAGATTTTACAGTTAAATTTAAATTCATGCAATAAATTTAAGGATAATTTTTGGAAGAAAAAAAATTCTTATATAACTACCATGTTTTTTGAAAAAATCAGCTGTTAAAAGAAAACTAATAAAACTATCAACAAACTTGCCCATACTAAAGAATTCATTGGACTATCTGCTTTAAAATACTACACACAAATTTCACAACTAGTATTAAAAGCTTTTAGAAAGCCGCCCTCTATAACACCACAAATCTAATAGATTTCCTAGATTAAATTAAACTTATATCTGGAAAAGAAAACTGTTAAAAATATTATACTTCCTTCCTTATAATAGATTAAGGACGTTTGTACAGAACTTTGTATACCCTGAAAATATACCTTTACTGCAACAATAAAGTAAAGTTAAACAAGTAAAGAAGATAGCAATTCTAATCTCTTCCTCTATGCACTAAGTGTCTGAATAAGAGTGAATCTCACCTCCATGGGTTGCGTAGAATGAAAGGACAATGAAAAGAGCCAAAGCATAGCAATACTTATTTCCTTGCCGGGAAGCCATGCTGCTTTGCAACACCAGGCAAATACTACAGGCCCAACCATAGAAATATTTACTATCTACGATCTGTAATTAGGTATACAGAGCAAAACTAAGATTCATTCAGTCAGTCAAGTCAGAGTCTTGGCCGGTGGAAGAACGACAATTGTGCGCAATCAACAGAAGCATTGAAAAGTAAGAGTCGCCAAATTCATCCACTTCGTTCATTCGAGTCAGATTTGACTAGGAACAAAACTAGAGTCGTTTATGCACATTCTCTACAGTACGAGAGACACTTGGAGCACAGGGATTCACAGCTATAATACGGTAAGAAGGTCATAACAATTTGATTCAATTTCTTCGTCGCAGCTGTCACAGATATGACTTGAACGCGTGTTGTGGGGGACCGAGCAATCACGGAGATGATTTTGACGTGTGTGGTTTAGTATCTTTTGCTCTCCTCCTGTAAGGACCGTAAAATTTCGGTTAACTGGCAGTTGCATCCATAAGAGGTTCGGGATAGTCTATAGGAAATTAAAGATAAAATTTAATTCACGAAAATGAAGTTAAAAAAAAAATACAATTAGATATATTTGAAACGAAAAATTCAATGGAATTATTTTAGGAGTCTTTAGGGAGTCCAAACTTGTTTGTAGATATTGTTGTCGTATTTCTTTGATACCTGTGATAGAAAATATATTATCACAATAGAAATAACATTAGAAGTAATTAGAAAAAAAAAATTGATTCTATACATATGACAAAGCATGAATAAGAATTTGAATATCATCTATACCAAACTTGTTTTCATCAAGTAATACATGGTAGTGTGTAGTCTTGGATTTTCCCTACAATAAAATCATCAAAAGAGGAATCAAAGCAACACACAGATGTCCCTTGCATTTTGAGAAACAAAACATTTTGTTAATAGTATGTGATAGCACACAATACTTACAATTGGTCCATTCTATGGGCACAAAAAGAAATCATTTTTCTTTTTATGGCATATTTGTGTATCCACGATAATATCTGCAACCAAGAACGAATACAAAAAAAAAAGGAATTTTAAATCAAAAAAATTATTTCAAATTGATGAGAGCTTTTCTTCATTTACCATTTAATCTGTCAATGACATTATATGTAAATAATTTTTTTTATTTCAATTTGATGAGAGCTTTTCTTCATTTACCATTTAATCTATCAATGACATTATATGTAAATAAACTAGGCTTTTTGTCAGATATGACAAGCATTTAAAAAATTCTATGTCATAATAAATAGAATATTTTGCTATGTATACCATGCTCTATATTCAAGAACAAAATAATTAAGAAAAAATAGTAACATGGTTGAACATTTTCGGATGTATTTTCCTAGAAGAGCATAGTACATGATGATACTTTTGGATAATTATCAATGTAACTTTAGGACCATAACCATTATCAATATGATTGTATGCCTAATCGTTCACCCAAATAAGCAACTTAATGCATACCGAACTTAAATGAAAAAAAAAAATCTCGAAAAGAAAACAATTTCCTTTAGACAAAGTAGAACAACCTTTAGTATAGCTTGCAACTCAATGCTAAAGACATGATCAAATAATGAATCACTATAGATTCGTCTCTATAAATATCTAAAGAATGACCGATCCTTAACAAACAATATAGATCAAGGACACAACTAAATCACATCCTTAAAGAGAACCAATAATACAAAGCTAGATCAAGAACTCATTTTTCATTTATGACAACCAATAACACAAAGCATTCTTGTTGCTTCATTAATTAGAAGAAAGACTTGATACCATCTCAATTAGGAAAGTGGAAAAAAATGCAACAAATATAATTACATCAAAACCTTCAATTATATTTATCTTTTCGAGATCAAACACACATAACTAAATCAAATCCTCAAAGAGAACCAATCATTTCTTTTTAGTATGAAATTCATTCTACTCATTTGCCACTTATGAGAAATAACACAAAGCATTCTTGTTGCTTCATGAATTAGAAAAAAGATTTAATAACATCTTCATAATAAAAGTGAAAAATAAATGCAACAAATATAATTATACTAGAACCCTTCAATTAGATTTGTCCATTTTAATAAAGATGTAATTATCTTTTTATAGTCACCCCCACTTTAAGTAAAAGTGAAAGACACTAGCTATTGTATTTTAAAGAATTAATTTAAATGAAATATTTTTTTTATTTTATTGTTTTTCATCTATAATTTATGGAATAGATTTGGTGTATGCCACCTATTTACAAGCCATTTAATAAGGAATGTCCCACCTCTATCCTACAATACCATTTTTAGCATGAAATAGGTCAACAACTCACTTTATACATTGGTCTCTTTGCTAGTTTTTTGGACTGCAATACGATTCAATAACGGAGTTTGAGAGGTCTCATCGTCTTGTTATATTTGCGATCTAAGATTTATACACAAAAACAAAAAAAAAAACATTCTCAACATGAATCTAGGTAGTGAACTATGCCCTCTACACATTCGACTTGGGGGAAGGAATGAAAGAGATGGTATGTACTTACATGGAAGTGGTAGACATAGTCGGGCTCATCACTAGCATTGAAGGATGTATAGAACCCATTTAAAGGAGAAATCCACAACAGTGGTCTTCACATACCCAGGTTCTATTTTGAACACATTCTTCCACCCTCTATCTGATAGAAAGAGCAAAAAAAAGAGGCAAAGACATAATGCTATAGCACAAAACAAACTATATATTCATTAATTTGATCAATTCCAAAAATACTACAACAACTTGTTTACATAGATACAACATGTAATTGTCTAAAATGGAAGTGAAAGGAAACTTCTAATCATAACTATAAGCCATGATGGAAATAAACTAGAATAACATATTAGTTTGGATTGACAAATTTTAAATGAAATTGCTAAAACTTTGAGAGAAATTAGAAATTTCTTTCTGTATACACCTAAAATTGGTCAGCATAATTAATTAATTAAATACAAGGTATTTAATTAATAAACCTCTTATTTCATCTACTTATAAAATAAATTCTAAGTCTATTTATATGATTCATTTTCTAATTCTTCTATCTTAAACCACATTCTTTTAGAATCTTAATTAAATAAGAAAATTTAAATAGTTTGTTTTATTTAATTATCTTTCCTCTCATTAAATTTAAATTCTAAAATTTAAATTTAGTCACATGTCTACAACTTTTTCCTCTTGTCACCTCATCAATTGTCTCATGAATTTAAATAGATCCTTAACATTTAAATTGGTTTTTTCCTCAACAAATTTTGAAACAAACTTGAGACACTTGGCTCTCTACCTCCATTTATTCTCTCTCACAATTGGCAAAGTATTCTATTAAAGGGAACACTCTTTTATTCCTTATAACTTCTTCATTCTCCATTGTTCATCTCTCCAGCTAAAATCCTAACCATTGGTTGTTGCCACATCAGAATATGCCTTGGAAATCCTATAAATGCAGCCTCATTCTACAACATTTCATATCCCAACTTTGAGCAATCTTACTCTGCAGAATTTTCATTAGAGCATTTGTGAGCATTTAGTGTTTGAGCATGTAGTCTTCTTAGCATTTAGAATTCATTAGCATAATCATGGCTTAGTTTGGTAGCTGCATTTTAGTTATCATAGTAGTTTTCATACAACATTTAGCATCATATCCTTATCATATCACTCATCTATCATATAATTCAATCAATCATGTAGGAATAGATTTCTTGCATCTTCCAACATTTTGTTCTTCAGGTTGTCATTCTAAAGGTCACAGTGCACAAAGCAATCTAAGAGCCATTATGATTTAACGAATCCTTGAAGATAGGAAACAATGGGATGACTTTGGGGAATTTGCTTTGTTTCAATTTGATTAGTTTTGTGATTTGAATTCTCTAATACAATGTCTCATTGATTGTGTTATATCTATTTCTTTTGCATTTACACATTACAATACTTCACAATACATTTTGGCACCCACTGTGGGGCTCAACCCCATTTTTATTAATATTTTATAGAAAGTTTGTTCACAGATTTGGATGTGAACTTCTATGTAGTGAACCCAAGCTTTCTTTTAGCACATATGAAACATCTTTTAGCTCATCCAGTCCCTGTTACAGCACATCTAAAACATCTTTCAATGCATTTAGCTCATCTTTTAGCGCATTCAGGGGTTATTTTAGCATATTTAGTTGATATCTTAGCACATACAATAGTTTTTCTAGCACATACGGTAGTTCTTTTAGTGCATCTATGTGATCTTTTAGTGCATATGATTTCTGTTTTAGCGCATCTAGTTTTCTTTGTAGAAATTCAAATTTTTGAGAACTAATCTATGTTTTTTGTGTTGCAGGTGCTTGATACGCTTGTCAAAGACAATTATATGAAACTACTAATGGTGTTTGTAGGGGATAGAGTTATTCTTGCTTTGTTTTGATTAAATTAGGCATCTAGTTTAATTAAGAGGTTAATGAACACCCTGTTTACTGTGCTTGTAAAGTGATAGGCCTATGCTCTCCCCTTCACTAAGTGACCAGAATGCCAGGCTCACTCTTTCATATTTTGATAGCACCTTTAGAAGGCCTGCCGTAGTGGGAAAAAGTACTCACCCTATGGGAATGACCTAAGTGGGAACAACTAAAGCCAAGTTTTCTAACCCACTATAATCAAAAGTGAATTTGAGGAAACTCACAATTCAACAGTAGTGTGCAAGATAACCATCCCCAAAGCCTTTGTTCTAAAGGTTGGGAGGTCTCTTGAGGGAGATTATCATTTTTCACACTGAATGGAAACCCTTACTACAAACCTTAAGTGTAGAAGCTAGTCGATTCATTCTTCGAACACTTTTAATAAATTCACAGTGTAAGGGGAGGGAAGAATCTGCCCCCAAGATACTCACCATATAAATATCAGGGATTGCTGGCCAAAAGTGGAGGATTCAACTTTGGTTTAGACCCAGGAAAGGCAAAACACGAGTGCCCTCTAGGGGGTGACACGACTGTGTGAGCTGACATAGTTCTAAGATGTGGGTTGTGATATTATAAGTGACCCTTTACATTAGAAAAGTATTTGATATGTTTTCTCTTGTGCTATACCTATGGAAATCGAAGGAATCAGACCAAATTATTGAACATACACTTAATGTTTAGTTCCTAGGCTGGAAACAACTGTTTTACAACTTGTTGTGTTTGGAATCATTTTTCAAGAAATCATCCATTTAAGAACACTTAATTTCCATAATTCACAAACAAGACAACCCAACAAAAATAATTTTTTTGAAGATTATCCCCTAAAAACATCCATTTCACTGATTCAAAGCAAAATAACACATTTGGGACAATCAACCTTGCTATATCCAACACCCAAGCATTTGACACTAGAATCTCCTTATTTCTCTTACTATAAAAATACCAAAATAGGTCCCATCTAGATTTGGGAATGAGGACATCCCTACAACTTTGTGCAGTGTCCACGAGAAACTTCTTATTACCCTCTTTAGTAGACCCTGGAAGTAATCTAATATGGATTGATGGAGTGGTCTCTTCTTTAATTTAGGTTCTTCATCTTTAATTTTAGGCTAACTTTCTTTTACTTCTGATTGTTTTCTTTTAGGAGGCATGTTTCAATTTTCTCTACTATGGCTTCAGATGAAAAAACCTTGATAGATTTTTTATATTAACAGAGCTCTTTTAGAGAGTTTTCATGCACATACCTAAGTATTTCACACTTGTAGGACTTCTTCTTCTTGTATCCTTAGCTCCTTCCATGCTAGTGCACTACAATTGAGTATGATATTGGGAAAACTCACTTATCTTTGGATGGTGTGGTATTCAATCATATTAGTTTTGGTAGCCCTTAATAATTTAATAGCATTTAATTTTGGCGGCTAATGTGATTTTCTACATTTATTGTTGTAAATTGTAGTGATGCCATGTTTACCGAACTACCACCTTGCTCAAGGCTTCTTATTGCGGGGTTGTGGTGTATACCGCTCTACCACATATGTTGCTCACCTTCCTAGCAGTATAGCTGTGTATGCTTTTGATCATTACTTGAAGAGTGTCGATGAGATAATCTTATTTGTCTTACCAATATCTCAATATCTCGTCAACATTATATCTTATGTTCCTCTTATGTTGGTTGTCGGTGTCGATGAGACAAGTTAATATCTCTTATCGATATGCCATTGTCTCATCGATATTTTCCTTCAACAGTATTTCTTTATATATCGATGTAACTCTGCCATATCGAGGAGACTTGTGATTATCGTTGTGGTGTAGCAGTGTTCTACCCTTCCCTTTTGTTGTTTACCACACTACCGCCGTACTCAAAGCTTCTTGCTACGAGGTTGTGGTGTATACCACTCTACCGCATATGTTGCTCACCTTCCCGGTGTTATCTAGTGGTGTATGCTTTTGATCATTACTTGAAGAGTGTTGATGAGACAATCTTATTTGCCTTACCGATATCTCAATGTCTCATTGAAATTACTTCATTATATCCAAGAGTTATGTTTCGATGAGACATATAAATAAGTCTCTACAACATAGGGGTGTCTAAACCGGTACTAAACCCAAAGCTAAACTCAAAGGTGAAGTTAGAGCTAAAAGAGGCACTACACTCGAAGCTAATACCAGTGCTAAAGATGGCATTACTTAGGGTTCTAATTAGTGCCTAAATTAGCATCGACTTGTACTGATCGGTGCAATAAATGCCAAAATTTGTGCCATCCCGATAAATTGTGCTATCCCAACATTTTCAAAAAATTGCCAAAAAATACATTAAAATAGTGGGTGGAAGCAAAAAACGGAGCAAAAAGTCTAGCAAATCATAGGGATTTGTTGTAGTGAGACATTAATCATATTTGTGGATTACATAATCTTTGACTCCTTGTGACTATAAATTATTGTTCGAAAGAGGGATATCTTTGGGTTCTTTCTTACCCTCAAAGTCAATTAAAAAGATTTTGAAAGGTGGATGTACTTGTAAGTACTCATCCATAACCTTCTTACTAAACCAAGTGCATTCCTTCTGAAACCCAAGGACATCTCTCTATGAGTTTTTGATTTAGGAGTTTTAACCTTCACGAATGACTCTTTCCTAGTCCCAAAGTTAGACAAGTTTTGGGAAATTGGCTTCTTTATTGTTTTCCTTGTTCTTCTTTCCCCTACCAGCCTGGCATAAGAAATTTTCAACATTAATGACTGATAATATTTGCAAAAAACTTATGTAATGATCTCATAGGTCAAAGTGTTGAACCTAGTAGCTCTAATACCACATGTAACATACCCCATGTTCACTCAATAGTTTTCACCTGAGTTTTAACTCAAAAAGTGAATAAAAGAAGTTTCCAAAAATACGGAAATGAAAATTTTCATTTTCAATAACATAATTGCACATTGCATAAATAATTTTATACTTGTCATTGCGCAAATGGTATAACATCACATAATTCAAAATAGATGTAACTCATCTTTTCAAATACAGATTACAACTAATATATGATCATGTTCATATACAAATTCACAACTTACAAGAGTTCAATAATTAAGGTGTCCTCATCTAGATCACACTTCTTCTATTCCACAAGCCTCGACTACCAATTGCAATGGGGAGAGCATCACCCAAGTTTTTTTCCTCCAACCACGAACTTAAGCAGTCCCTTGCACATCTTCTTAACTGGAAGTTTCCCTACCATTCAACGAAGAGTTCGGTACATGGAAACCTATAATAATGCACATTTGAGTATTTGGTGTTGTGTCTTACATAACTAGTATGACCTATACAACTATGGATCCACTCTAACTATTCATAAAACTACTAACTAGCTATGCAAACTTGGATCACGGTGAACCGATAAAGTGTAAGCAATAAATTTTACACCTACTCTGGCTAGAGTTTTCATATGTATAATAAATCCACTTTCTTTGAAGTGGTGTCATATGTTCACAAACCCTTACTTGACTTGGAAACTACACTAAATTGTGGTTAACTCTTCTCTTGGTTTTCCCACAAGGTTAATAATCATAAAAATATTTCATTCAAAAGTGATGACACACTAACATTAATTTCATAGACCAAATAGGTTTGACACATTCTCTTGAATACGGGCTGTTACATACTTGTAACAAACTGGGACTAGCTTCTACCTCTTATTCAAATCCTTTGTTTAAATCATGGAATTAAATACTCTCTTACTTAAGACATTATTAGTTAATACCGATGACTCCGTGTCATCAACTAGACACACCTGGTCTCAATCTAAAGCATTGACAATATGTCAATATGTATAATAATTTAGTATTAAACTTGAATTGAATATTACTTCTTCATATTAATTTTTAGAATCTTTATTTATACCTAGTATGGCTCCATCCTTCTAGGTTGCCATAACCTATCTGGTAATTCATGACATTAAATGACATTTAATTTGATTCGATATAATATCTTATGTTCATAGTAATTTCCAATAATAATTCAACGTAATAAGCTATTTAACTTCTCATAATTCCTCTAAGAACCTTTGGACTAATCTCCAATTTCCTCATGGTTCTTTCCAATTTATTTTGTGCATCATTTATATAAGGTACCTACATTTGTATATTCATAGACAATCATATATCTTTTCCTTCAATATGGAACATATATTCACATGTTTAAATATATGAAAAGTTAATATCCAATTTGAAGAGAATTTTCTACTTGAGAGGATTTTGTGCTTATGCACATTAAAATATTCTCATATTATGGCTTTGGTTTTCCAATATAGCTTTTTGTTCAAAATATAAGATATTATCATTTAAAGATAATGAGGACGTATTTACTTCTAATACGTGTTTTAACTCTCTTTTTTAAAAATGATATAAACTTTTATTCAAGTGTATATCATAATCCTAGGGAATAAACTAATATCCTAGTTTCAATGGTTATAAGCAATTGAGAATATAAGTTCTCCATTGGTGGTTAAACTACCAAATAAAGATATTCATAAAATAACATAATTCCCTAGATGGGCGGGTGCATGAAGTTGGGTTATAATTTTGTGGCCAATTTCAAAAAAAAATTGAAAACTCATAATAACATGCTCGCATTATGGCAATTTAAAAGGGTTATCCCATAATAGTGGTTTACAATTTTTGGCCAAACTGGACACTAAAATTATTATTTTTAACTAAATCTTCACTTTCGGGCACCTATAGCGGCTAAACTATGAGGAATTTGAAGATGGTGCAAAATAGAGTCTCATCAAATTTTTTCTGTAGGTTCTAAAAATATTTTTTTCAAAATTTTTGGAATCAAATTGCACTTCTTTTTCCATCTCCCACGAAAATAGATTTTTTTCATAAAACAACATTTTTAAAAAGTGACACACACCGTCTAATGCATAACTTTTTTTCCTTAAAGGATAAAATTATAATTCTTTCAAATTTATATTTGTAGCTTTGATATCTAGTGCTTCCACTTGGTTAGATAGTCTTTTATTGAATATTTTTCCTTAATCAAGTTTCAAAGTCAAACAAATTACAATTCAGACATAGCGTGGTGTATAACGTGTAACTTTTTTTGTATATGTCAAAATTTAATTTTTATTTTTTTGTTGGATCAAGGACTTCAATATCTGGTGCACTCATATTTTTTCAATTTTTTTTTTTGATAATTTTCTATTTTTCCACATGTGAAGTACAAAGAAATTCATTTTCAATGAAAAACCTATGTTTAATAAAACTTAAAAAACAAATACATAACAAAACCAAAACATATTAAAATTATATTCATTGGATAGCTTCTTCTAAGGAATACCATAATCATTTGAAATAAATTTTAAATGAATTCATTTGATCCCCCAAAATCTAAATCAAAAGTGATTTTTATGACATTTTGATAGGTGTAAAGGAGACGCATTTATAGGTATGGTTTAAAACTAGCGAGGTTCTATCCAAGAGGGTTTGATCTAAGGTGATTTGATCAAACCCTCTTCAATTGGAATCCTTAAAATGGAACTTTTTAAGGCTTAAATCATTATATTTTCTAAAAATATGTGATTTCAGCTAAAATTCGTTCCTCTCAGGAATTGTAAACCACTATTATGACAGCACCCAAAAGCAAAGAAAAAGTGAAAGTGATTCATTTTATGTCGACTATTCTTTTGCTTTGCCCACGGCCAAAAACCCTCATTTTCGCGCTCACGTTCTAGGAGGAGGGACTGAGCAAAAATCTTCAACAACGGTTGCTATTTCTTTGCAAGGATGGTGCCACGATGATGAAGAGGTGGGAGAGGTAAGTATTGTTTGCTATTTGTTTTGAATTTCTTAGTTTTAAGTTGATTTTGTTAGTTTAAGGTTATATTTGATATATAATTTTTTGAATTTGTAGGAGATGCAAATGAACCCACAAACCCACAAAATCCTCAATAAGAAGAGCAACCAAATCTTGAAGAACAAAATCCTAGACAAGAAAGTCAACCTCAACAACAACCTCCTCCACCAATCCCTCCACACCCTCTTGGCACTCAACAAAATTTAATGAGTGAGACTGAGAGCAACACAAATAAAATTGAGGATTTTATTAGTAGGTTGAGTGATCCAAATGGTTCAACCACAGAAAGAATGACCCTCACAAATTCATTGAAATATATGTTAAAAAATGTGGATTCAATTAGCAAACAAATAACTAGATGACAAGATAGGAGGTAGGTGACTAGGGCATATTATGTAGATAAACTATCATATAAACAATTAAAGGATTTAAAAATTACAAAAGGTTATTTGTGTTCATTATTCACTGATCCACACACAAATCAAAATCTTACCCTCAATGTGAAGAGGTTTCATATTCATTAGTGTTACCACCAAGAGATTGGGAACCATTTTTATGATAGGTGGTATATGGTCTTTGATGATTGACCATACAACAATTGTGAAGTCCCCCAATATTTTCGTAGGAAACTATACAGTGAATTCATATTGAACAAAATCCCAAATTATTTTGATATGAGGGACTTCTAGGGGAGAGGTGGGGGGAGTCAGCTCAGGATAGGCTTGGTGCACAGCTAGATCCTACATGACAAGGGAGACGAGCTCTTGCTAGGCCGCCTCGTGAGCACGTTGTTATGCTGTCCATCGCGAAGGAGAGTGTCGAAATAGAGACATTGCAGGAGATCAACACTTTGACCCAAAGTGTCATCCATCATACTATCTCTATTCTACAGTGCCATGCAGGGGAGTCTTCGAGTGGTGGCCTTTGAACCCATGTGTGTCAATCTTGCGGGGGTGACTTATTCATATGACCCCATCGGCACTCAGGAGGTTGTTACAGAGGATCTGTATGCAGCTACGGAGATGGAGAGGGCGGCTGAAATTTTGCATGATGCGTATGGAATTGATACTTGGGTAAAAGTTAGCATGTTCATTGAATTTAATTTATTAAATTTCAATTTTGAAATGCAAGATTAACTAATTTAGTTTTATGATTTTAATAAAATTACAGGGTCACAGTGTTGAGACTGGATACACCGGCCCTCCACCTACTTATTTCTGCAGTACACCTATCGACGAGGTATGTAACTAGTAAACAATTATAAATTTATTACAGGTTAATACATTGTTTTACAAATGGTATTTTAATATGTGATTTTGGATGTTCAATAGGGTAATATTGGAGGTTTCGAGGGAACACCTCCTAGTGCCAGTGGATTTACTCAAACCTTCACACAGGTAATAGAATAAAGATTTTAACTAATGAATTGTACTTAATATATTTGTGTAGTTTATATTCATATCGTTGGTTACGTTGCATTGCACATCATTCAAACTCAAAGCATTACTTCACATTCCATAACTAATAACTAGATGTTGATAGATGACAATTTCAACTTCTTGATATATAGTTGTTTAGAAAGTCAACATAAGCAACTTGATGCAATTTCTTCACATGGAGACATGTGCTTGCAAAGGTGCACCTGCACAACAAACTATGGATGCTTGGAAAAAATTAATGAAACCATAATAGTAAGCAATAGCATAGACAAGGCAGTTAGTAGTTTCAAAAAATGCCTCAAAGAAATGCGGTCTCATGGCATGATGGAATTCCATTCCATCACCATGAGACCACATTTCTCTGAGACATTTCTTCAAAATGCTCACCACCTTTTCTATGATACCACATTTTTCATACATGTGCACCAAATTATTTTATCAAACTACTCGTGCTTCCTTGCTGCTATGGCTAAAAGCCTAAAATAGGTGTTTTCCAACAAACTATGGATGCTTGGGAAATATCTATCAAAGCATAATAGTAAGCAATAATTTACCATAGAGAAGGCAATGAACTTTTTGAAAAAATGCCTGAAAGAAATGCATTCTTATGGTGATGGAATGTCATGACATGCATTTGTTTGTAATGGCATTCCATCACCATGAGATCCCATTTCTTTTGAGGCATTTTTCAAATAGTTCAAGTTGCCTTCTCTATGCCACCACATTTATTGTACATGTCTATGAAAGCATTTAATCAAATGATTCAATAGATTGCTACTATGAGTAAAAGCCTAAAAACATGTCCTTTCAAACAACATATGGATAGGGAAAATAGTAAGCATGATAATCTGAAATATATAGTTTAATAAGTACTCAAAATTTTGTTCATTAGATCTCATACACTATAAGTCATGACGTGGATCGCTATTGTAACTTTTTTGTGATTAAATAATATTTTGTTTTATTTTCATATGTTGGTTGTGGAAACACCTCCAAATTTTATGAGGGAAATGGATATCGGTGTTTCATCCGCTATACAATCCTCGATGGCTCTGAGAGGGGAGGTATGAGGCAAATTACTGAATTTCAATTTACATTTGTTGTTATAGATGTTAGTTTGAGTGAAAAATCAAGCCAAATTATTGATTCATAGTCTAATTTCTATTTGGATGGTTTATACAGGGCTTGAGCACACCTCAACATCAGCGTGTGAATATTTCCCTCATGGAGAGTGATCGTGAGATGGTCGTAAGTGATTTTTTTTTAATATATCATTTTTTATAATATAATTTCTATATATTAATGTCTTTACTTCTTAAATTGTAATAGTTAAAACTTCACCAAGAGATTAATGCTAGTAGGAGTAGTAGGAGGACTCCTCAAGTGCATCAGAAATGAGTGACAAACCTATCACCATCTGATCGACCAGCAAAGGGCAAGAGTTTATTTCGAGAGCCTGAAGAGCAATGACTTTTGATTCCAGAGCCCTTCGTTGTATTCCTACATGGCAGTTTTGTACATATTTTGTATTGGATATATTTGACATTGCATGCCTATATGAAATTCTCGTAAGCCTATATGGCTATTTTGTACCTATATTTTATACTTATATCGACATATATTGATGTATGCGTACATAGCTATTTGGTTAATACACATCTTTTTTATCGATGGTGTCCACATTTGCATGTTATAAATTCATGGTTCAATAGCTATAAGTTACGTGTATTCAAGTGTATACTTTACAACGTACATGTATTCATTGTGACTTACGTGTGTTCCAATGTATACTTTGCGACTTACATGTTTTCATGAGTATACCTTGTATTTGTGCATATACTTTGTATTAAGTTGTGTATACCATGTATTCATGTGTATACTTCAAGGCATATGTGTTTCTGACTACTTGTGCTTCCCTTATTCACATGTACATGCTTGACTTATTCATGTGTATACTTATTAATTGGTTAGCCATAGCATTGATCATTATTGTCCTTCATGGTTTGTCTTGAATAAATTAATTGATTGATGGTAAACAACTTTATCTAAAATATAAAAACACATTTTCAATTGGTATTCTATGAAATGATTGATAAAAAGATTCCAATATATTTAATCCTTTGATTGGAACAATTCAATTAAGCAAAGGATATGTATAATACTTTTCCTTTTAGATTAGCAATACATGGAAGTTTCAAAAAGTATCCTTGATACTACAAAAATATGTGTTTATACACTTCAATTGTGCACTCACCCTTTGGTTCTTTGAAAGAAAAATCTCCCTATGCCATTGTTACACTGCACAAGTAAACCAAATTTTGTATTGTGAAGCTATATTAAGCTACCACTCTCAAAACCAATGTAACAATGATACAAAATAATGTTTGATACTACAAGAAGACATCAAAATGGCTAGTGTACTAAACAAATTCTTATGATTTATGAAGAACATTGATAACTCTACTCAGTTGGCTTCTTTTTTCAAAATCATACAAATTGAACCCTAGCATAAATAAACTTTGTATATCAAGCTACCACAATTCAAGTTTCAACGATGAATATTTATGATGCATGTTTTAAATGACAATCAAGTTTATGGTGGTTTTGTTGTTTATATAATGTTATGTTATATTCTAATCCTAATGCATGCTTCTAGGCTGCATATATATTTATATATTTTTTTACATGATTTTTGTACCAACGAACCCAAAACGAACCGAACCCCCCTCTAAAAAAATTTGGCCTAACCGGCGAACCGAACCCCCAAACCCAAACCCAAACCTCAAAACCTATTCCAACACTCTTCATTTTTCCTACACAAACTTAATTGACCACCAAATTATGTTGCCTCTTCACTTTACCCACTTTTACTTCCTTAAACATCTCTTTTTCATTCAAAACCCCTATTTTACCAACTAGGGCCTCATGCCATAACATACTTTTGACCTCCCCTGTCCTTGCAGACCTTTTGAACACATCAAACTCCACAACCTTACCCTATTTCCAACCTATTCTAACTTATTTTCAAGCAATTTCTTCTTTTCACCTCTTCTAGACTTGCTTTTAAGGGGCCTCAATTTTGAATTTTGAATAGGGGCAGCGTTAGTAATTTATTCCAATGCCTTTACCAATGCTATTTTATTATTCATAATTCCTATCCTACTTATATCAGGCCCATATCATCAAGACTTAGCATGAACAATAGATGAAATGGCCTATTTCAACATATTACACTCAAACCCTTAAGGGAACGATCCAATTGAACATAGCTTGGAGTGATTTTGTGTATTTGGGTGTGAAAAAGGACCATTCCTAGTGTAAAAATACCTATTTGGATGCATTGGAATAGTTCGTTTAGTCACATGAGTTGCAGAACAAAAGTTGCACCACTTTGCAACTTTCCATTGCTTCCATTTGACACTTTTTCCATCAATTAAAAATTGGACACCATAGGAAAACCACTCTGATATAACAATAACTGAGAGAGGTTATTGCAGAGAGGCCCAACACATTCCCATAGGATCAGACAAGAAGTTTCTAAGCATCATGGTATCTGAGTAATAGCATGCTGAAGTTTGTAGTGATTTTGCACTTTGGACCCTTAAGGGATCGATCCGGTTGAACGTAGCTCAGAGCGATTCCGCATGTTTGGGTGTGAAAGAGGACCATTCCTAGTGTAAACATACCTATTCAGACGCGTTGGAATAGTTCATTTGGTCACACGAGTTGCAGAACGAAAGTTGCACCACTTTGCAACTTTCCACTACTTCCATTTGACACTTTTTCCATCAAATGAAAACTAGACACCACAAGAAAAACCACTCTGAGATAACAAAAATTGAGAGAGTTTATTGTAGAGGGGCCCAACACAATCCCATAGGATTAGACAAGAATTTTATAAGCATCACGGTATCCAAGTAACAACATGTTGAAGTTTGCAGCCATTTTGCACTTTTGACCCTTAAGGGATCGATCTGGTTGAATGTAGCTCGAAGCCATTCAACATGTTTGGGTGAAAAAGAGGACTATTCCTAGCGTAAACATAGCTATTCAGATGCGTTGGAATAGTTTGTTTGGTCACATGAGTTGCAGAACAAAAGTTGCAACTTTCCACTACTTCCATTTGACACTTTTTCCATCAACTAAAAACTGGACACCACAGGAAAACCACTTCAAGATAACAAAAAATGAGAGAGTTTATTGTAGAGGGGCCAACATGATCCCATAGGATTATATGAGAATTTTCTAAGCATCACAGTATCTGAGTAACAGCATGTTGAAGTTTGCAAACATTTTGCACTTTGGACCCTTAAGGGATCGATTCGATTGAACGCAGCTCAGAGCGATTCCGCATGTTTGGGTGTGAAAGAGGACCATTCCTAGTATTAAAATGTCTATTTGTATGTTTTGGAATAGTTCATTTGGTCACACGAGTTGCAGAATGAAAGTTGCACCACTTTGCAACTTTCCATTGCTTCCATTTGACACTTTTTTCATCAACTGAAAACTAGACACCACAAGAAAACTACTCCAAAATAACAAAAAATGAGAGTGGTTATTGTAGAGGGGCCCAACATGATCCCATAGGATCGGATGAGAAGTTTCTAGCATCATGGTATCTGAGTAACAACATGTTGAAGTTTGCAGCCATTTTGCACTTTGGACTCTTAAGGGATCGATTCGGTTAAATGTAGCTCAATGCGATTCCATGTGTTTGGATGTGAAAGAGGACTATGCCTAGTGTAAACATACATATTTGGATGCATTGGAACAGTTCATTTGGTCACATGAGTTGCAGAACGAAAGTTGCACCACTTTGCAACTTTCCACTACTTCTATTTGACACTTTTTCCACCAACTGAAAACTGGACACCACAGGAAAACCACTCTAGGATAACAAAAAATGAGAGAGGTTATTGTAGAGGGTCCCAACATGATCCCATAGAATCAAATGAGAAGTTTCTAAGCATCACGGTGTCCAAGTAATAGTATGTTGAAGTTTTTAGCCATTTAGTCATTTTGCCATGTTGAGGTTTCTAATGCAACTCAGAGTGATTCTATACATTTGGGTGTGAAAGAGGACCATTCATAGTGTAAAAATACCTATTCAGATGCATTGGAACAATCCATTTGGTCACACGAGTTGTAGAACAAAATTTTCACCACTTTGCAACTTTCTAATACTTGCATTTGACACTTTTTCCATCAACTGAAAACTGGAAACTACAAGAAAACCACTCCGAGATAACAAAAACTGAGAGAGGTTATTGTATATGGCCCCAACACAATCCCATAGGTTTAGACAGAGATTTCATAAGTTCCATGGTATCCAAGTAATACCCCATCAAAGATTGCTACCCTTTTGCACTCTAGGATTTGATGTTTCATTGAACTATACGGTTCCGTACAAGGTGATTGTGCTTTGTTTTCGATGGAATTTGGTGGGAAGAAGACTTAACTCCATTTTAGTTTTGGTTTGTTTGGATTTTAAGTGATTTTTTGCATTTTAGAAGCCAATTACTGAGGGTCAGTTTGTATACCCTGTTTTAAGGGTTTTGAGTGCAATAAAATGTCATATTAAGCCTTTCACCCACTGCATGCTTCTATAACTCAATGGAAAGGCTTAGTTATGGTTAAAATATAGGTTTGCATAGTTTTTTGCACAAGGGAGGTGAATAGATGGTTTTTAGGTGATGCCCTAGATGTCAAATGGTGCATTTTTGAGTGGAAAATGGTGGTTTACTGCTAAGGTTTGAAGAAATATTTTGGGACAGTGATATCTCTTGAAATTTTAAGCTTGTGTAGACCTTTTTGAACGTGTTTTAGGCTTTGGTTGGCTGTGGGAAGTTTCGAGTATGGGTTTTCAACAAATCTTTGCCTAACTTATAGTCTCCAAATCTCATCAAATGGGCTTATCTTTTAGAGAAGGTCATCCAATGGCCAACCAAAAATCAATCAAGCTTTAACATAGACCCTAAGACAAATTCCCAAGAGATCATACCATGTTTTTTTGTACCATCATTAAGATCCAATATACCACCTTGCATAAAGGCTACTAAATTAGCCCTATTTACAAAGAGACGACCTTTTAAACACTAGATCTTCACTCAAACTCCTGAAACAACAGTATGTTATGTGTCAAAACCTCCAATTCCATGATTTTTTTCCAAGTCCAAGACCTCTACACCCTTAATACACCAAACCCTCTATTTCAAGCAAAATACTTGGGGTTTTAATGAAACTCCTATCTCCCACACCTACCATACCCAAACAAAGCACCAAACACACTTACCAGACCCTGCACATGGTGAATAATAAATTTCATGGACATTCCTTCCCACATTTTGTCAAAACACCACTTGAAACTCTCATTTTCATCATGAAAATACCCTGTTGCAGCCCTAGAACATCATCCCAAACACTCAACCTTGACTCCACAACATTACAATCAAGTTAGGCATGTATTTTACAAGTTAGAGGTCCCATTCCACAAGTTACAGTAGGCACAAAAGGTGGAATGGGTCGAATTACATCATGAAACCCTTCAATCCAAGAACACTGTGAAAGTAGGTAGTAGCAATAAAAACAAGATAACCTTCTTGCCCCTCCTAAATTTTGGACCACATCCATTACCTCCACATAAAACTTGACATCCTTGGTCTTCTTGGTTCTCATGCCTTGATATATCAAACTCTAGTTCAAAATCTTTTAGATGAGGCTACTCCCATAGCTCTCTTACTCACTTGACAAATCCTTGAAACTCTATATTGATTTTATTTTTCATGTCCCTCTCTTGTTGTTCTTCCTCAATTTCATTAGGATAATACATTGACCTTCTTTCCCCTCCTAAATTTTGGACCACATCCATTACCTTGACATAAAATAGAACATCATTGGTCTTCTTGGTTCCCACGTTGTGATATGGTTCTGCAAATGAAAATGAAGCAAAGTAATCATCTCCTTCTTCGTTGGCTGGAAGAATGCATGCTTAATGTTTTGATACATGATATCAACTCCCTCTTTTGCTCTCATGGTTGAATATTGAAATCTAGTATGGTGGGCCTTCCAAAGTTCTAGTCATCTTTATTCCTCTTCCACCAAATGCTAGCCTGATCCACACATCTACCAGCCTATTTGGCTTTGTTTTTGAAAGTTGAAGTTTCTCCTAAGTCACCAATGTAGCTCTCTTTTCCTTTTCAGACTCTTTCATTTCTACAAATCATCTCTTGGATTTAATCATCTGTACCACATGGTTGATGTGCTTTGAATCCTTGCATCTAAAGGAAATTTCCTTTACATAAATACTGCTAGGGAATTTCAATGTTGCCACTGTAGTTGGTATTAAAGTTGGTACCTGCAACATGAAGAGTGATTCTCATTCCTCTTCTACATTAAAGGGTTCATATCCTTGATCTGACTCTTCTGAATTATCAGAATCAAAATCACTAGCAGAGGCTTTGAAAGGAACTCCATGAAAACCAAGCTCTCTAAATGGTATATCAAACTCTAGTTCAAAATATTTTAGATGAGGTTGCTCCCATAGCTCTCTTACTCACTTGACAAATCCTTGAAACTCTGTATTGATTTTATTTTTCTTGTCCCTCTCTTGTTGTTCTTCCTCAATTTCATCAACATCATACATTGACCTTCTTGCCCCTCCTAAAGCTTGGACCACATCCATTACCTCCACATAACCCTGGACATCCTTGGTCTTCTTGGTTTCCATGCCTTGATATGCTTATGCAAATGAAAATGAAGCAATGTAATCATCTCCTTCTCCACTGGTTGGAAGAATGCTTGCTTAATGTTTTGATACATGATATCAACCCTCTCATCTGCTCTCATGGTTGAATACCGAAATATAGTATGGTGAGCCTCCAGAGTTCCATTCATCTTTCATCCTCTTCCACCAAATGTTGGCCCAATTCACATGTCTGCCAGCCTAATTGACTCTATTTTTGAAAGCTGAAGTTTCTCCCAAGTCATCAGTGTAGCTCTCTCTGCCTTTTCAGACTCTTTCATTGCTAAAAGATCGTCTCTGGGATTTAATCATTTGTACCACATGGTTGATGTGCTTTGAATCCTTTCATCTAAAGGAAATTTCCTCAACATAAATACTTCTAGGGAATTTCAATGTTGCCATTGTAGTTGGTATTAAATCCAATACCTACAACATTAAAAATTATCCTTATATAAGAATTCCCTCCACCTTGTTGGCTTGTAACACTCTTGATGGTGGTTACATGAAATCTGATTATGATTCTTCTTCTACATTAGAGGGAACTCATATATCCTTGTTCTGACTCTTCTGAATTATCAAAATCAGAATCACTAGCTTCCATATTCAAAAATTTCCAACCACCATCTTCAATAAATTGGCCACCAATTCAAGTTCATTGTACTTTCATAATACTTTATATCCATGGAGTTCAGCCATTCCTTCATGCCATCAAGTGAAGATTGAGGAATGACATCAATGCAGAGTACATACCACTTGAAGTCCTTAAAAATAATAGCCATGTATCAAATGCATTTTTCCCAAGTCATACTCTCTTAAGGTTAACAATCTCAATCTTGAACTAATAGTGATTACTAAGAAAGGTAATTCCACCAACTCTATCAAATAGTTTACCATAGGAATAATAAAAGTAGAGGCTTTGAAAGGAACTCCATGAAAACCAAGCTCTCTAAATGGTATATCAAACTCTTAGACCTCATTCTTGTACATTTACAACCAAATTCAAAGATTTTCCTTCAAAAGGCTACAAATTCAAATATTGACAATTTTGTAGCAAGAATGCATTTTTTTGAAAATTTGACCACTAAGACTCAAAAACTCACCCTAATACACCTTAAATGGTCTTGATTGACCTTATTTAGCATAAATAAACACAAAATACCTTCATCTAATCTATTCACCACCTATCAACCTTCAAAAAGTGAAATTTTGCAACTAGGAGACTAGGTGCTCCTGCACCAAAATTACATTGTGTCTGAGCCTTCAAGAGGCTTTAAATCTAGCCTTTACAAATGATTCTACATCTTTCCAATCATGCATAACTATTGATCTTGTAACTAACATGACTTATTACATTATAAATCAATTAACCATGTAATATGACCTTATTCAATTGACAATTTACTCAAAACACAATTTACTAACTTAAAATAATTCCATGGACCAAATTTGCTCAATAACCTTGGTGCCCCTACAGCAAATTTCAATATTTCAATAAATGTTATTACAAGTAAAAATCTCATTACAATGCCTTAGGTACTCTATTCTCACAGATATTTTACAATGTCACTCATACATTCAAGATTTTCTTATAATGTCTACATCATAGGTTCTCATTTAGAGGTTAACTTCAAATGAGTAACTTGAGATTCCCTCGCAAAGCTTCGCACACTCTTTTATAATGGCTTCAAATTAGAATTGAGATTTTTC
Organism: Sequoia sempervirens; assembly: GCA_007258455.2. Classification (NCBI taxonomy): domain Eukaryota; kingdom Viridiplantae; phylum Streptophyta; class Pinopsida; order Cupressales; family Cupressaceae; genus Sequoia; species Sequoia sempervirens. Next base: position 1,582 of record VDFB02144785.1, on the reverse strand, counting down.
AAGATCATCAAAATAAGGATGTTGCATTGATTTTTTGGTTGAGATTCTCTTCAATGGCTCAAAAATCAGCATTTTTTGCAAGGAGAGACTAATCAATTTTTACTAGTTTAGTTACAGATGTACGCAAAGTAAAAGAATAAAAAGAAACAGCTCATCCAAAATTGAAATGAAATGAAAATAGATGGAAGGCACTTACAAATAGGCATGGCAGTCTCTCAACTTACTCACTCCTTGTCATAAATCTTCACTGTGAGTTCCAAGATACCTATTGCACACAACACCTATCATGAATCTAAAATATCTTGAAATTCGAGATGCTCCTATAATGTCTACATCATAGGTGCTCACGATAAGGTTAACTTCAAATGAATAACTTGAAATTCCCTCACCAAGCTTCACACACACTTTTGTAATGGCTAAAAATCATAATTGAGATTTATCAAGATCATCATTATAGGGATGCTGCATTGCTTTTATGCCTGAGATTCTCTTGGATGGCTCATAAATCTGCATTTTCTGTAAGGGGACACCAATCAATGTTTACTGGGTTACCTACAGATACACAAAGTAAAATAAGATGATAGCATTGGCATCAAACAAATTAACGTGGATACAAGTATAATTTAATAAGAACCATTGTGCATATACTTACAAATTAATCCAATGAACCATCCAAATCTGCTCTACTCTTTATTGTGTCAAGTGTTGCCTCATGGTCAGACTCACGAACCTTCCACAAGGTCTTGTTCAAAGGTCTACCCCCCTATTTTCTCAAATGAACATTAGATTCCACAACAAGGTTAGAGTAATGAAGAATCTTACGATGCATGTCAAAGTCCTCAAATAGCCAATGTTTAACACTCTTATGTGGGTACCTTCTAAGCCACGTTCCAGTAACAACAACTGAGCCTGTAGGGTATTCAATGTTTTCTCCATCTATAACTAGGGCTTCCAATTTCCTTTTGGCCTCAACACAAAAACATAAGTAATAGTTTGTTCCCTCTTCGTTTTCTTCATCTGCAATAACTGCATAAACATGCCTTGCATTGATATGTGTAGAAAATCACTTGAAATTAGTCAACATTACAAATAGAGTACAAAGTAAGATAACAATATGGAATTTCAAAAACTAAGCAAGTAGGTATATTACCTGGTTGAACTAGATCTGATACGTGGTCAAAGTCGATTGATGATTCCATCTATGTTAGTTCTAATGCCGTCGAAGGGTGATATGTGTAAAGTGGGCTAAGATAACTTGTCAACCATTTGTCAACCCACTCCCCTAACTCACAATCATTCCAGGATTACATTGTACATGAAGAACAAAAGCATGCCATCTTACGTGTATCCATTCTTCACACTAATGCATTTGACTGCAAAATACGACGAAACTGTCTGACAAAATATGTAAAATTCGATGTTCGTCGGGTGCTTGTAAAATTTGATGTGTAATTTCCAATTGTTTCAAAAGTTTATCCCTGACGTCCGTCGAAATATCGACGAACCTGGTGTTCGTCGAAATGTCGGCTATTATTTTCGTCGAATGTTCGACAAACATGAAAAATTAAAAAAATCAAATTGT
>VDFB02144782.1:0-12903 GCA_007258455.2 Sequoia sempervirens | reverse complement strand
ATTTGAAAATGATCAAGCTATAGCTGAATTTATTAGACTTTATGACACTGACCATAATGATGGCTTCGACATTTCTTTGGAAGCACCAACAGAATCATCTGAACCTGACATGTCACAAGATCAGACCACAGATATCAGTCAGGAATATGTCCAAGAAGACAATGAAGCTAAGACACTTTATCACTTAGGGTCATATGTCTTTGTCAGAGCAGGCTTTCTCGCAGATGAAAATATTACAAGTGACAGTATCCACATACCTAATGATGGGTTAGCATATTGCTTTCAAAACAATAAATACCCCATCGCAAATAGAATCTGTCAAAGCATGCAATATCAAGGCAAAGGACTAGGCATACATGAGCAAGGCATTCTTGAACCAATACAACTTCAGGAAAATTACAGACATCAAGGTCTTGGTTATTCCTTAGACAGCAAATCAAACAATGTCAGTGGTACCTCCTCGATACTGGGGGCAACTTTGTCAGATACAAACATCAAAATGGAGTCCATGAGAAATCCTTGTCATAAGATTGCTGCCAACACCCCCTCCACCTACACCATGAACCATCATTCCATCATAAATAAACCTTCCCTTTGGGACCAACAAAAACAAAAGTCGTACAAGTCAAAAGATCAAAATCAAATTTCAAAGGCCATTGAATTAGACAAAAAGACAAGTGGACAAATGAAATTAAAATGGATCCCAAAGAAAAGTGGATCAAGCAAAGAAAATATGTCAAAAGAAAAAGTCAATAGATATGTGGAACCATAAGACAAGAGGACTCCCACATACAACAAATGTCCACCTCCTTCAAAATGGTCATCAATCAAGACATATAAAAGTGTTGGTTCCAAACACCATCCCTCCAAAATCCGTCATCCACCATCCTGTTTCAAAATAAAAAGTCATTCATCCAAATGTCCAAACAACTTTCCACATCTACCATCATTTGTCATAATCCTACATCTCGCCTAAAGTCCAAAAAATCCCACATCACAAATCCGACACATCATGGCAGCAACTTTGTACCACAAGGACTCTCATGGCACTGTATTGCGATGTGTGTATTCTGATAAGGCCAACTCTAGTATCAAAAAGGACCATGATGGCATCAATCAACTATATGCAAGTGCTACGATCCTAACAAGACAACTCCTTCAGCAAGGTCATTATTGGCATATCATGGCACCGGTCTCTACATCGGCACCGTCAGTGGATTCAAAACAGTCAGTGGTTATCTAAAGCATCCAGGCTATCCACAAAATCAAAATACAAAAAAAATAAAAAAAATAAAAAAAATTGTCACCCCGATGAAAACCTGGCAAACAGGCGTCATGGTGACACCAAAAATTAAAAGTCAAGAAAATAGTAAAGAGAAAAATCATCCAATGGTGAAAACTTGGCAAACAGGCGCCCTGGTTAAGTACCATGATGAAAACCTAGCAAACTGGCGTCATGTGTAAAATAAATCGTCTATGTGGACTCTTATACTTGGGGGCAAGTCATCTCATTTCCCATGCCTTCCTCATGACATTGACATCCATCTAAGCCCTATCATTTCTGCCCATTTTCCCACCTACCTTGGTCTTGACATAAAACTGGCACACATAAATCATGCTTTGAGAAAACTCTTGACATGTCTATCCTTCGGTCATACACAATTCACGAAACATCATGTCATTGACCGGCAGTCTTATTATCCTTATATGACATAGTCCTTGAAAACCATATGACAATTCCATTAGTCTCATGTCTCCTGTCTTTTACCAAGGCCACCCTCTCATCCTTTCATGTTTGTCACCTATCTTGGCTTTCCCTTGTCAAACGGTCTAAGAAAACTCCATCATCTCATCTAGTCCTAACCAAGTCATTCCAAATGCAACGAGTCTAATCCATACAAACACATTATCCAAAACATTACTTGATTGCATTCCTGGCCTGGCTGTAGACCACGATACTTTCATCACATTATCGTCATCATCCTCACGTTGTTTCGAGATGCATCCTTCCCACGTCAAACAACGTTGTCATCACCTGTCAATTAGTATTCAGCTTGACTAGGGGCACAATCATGTTTTCCTTGGATTCTCATGTGTAGGCATCAGTCATATGCATTTGTCACAATCCTCTTAAACGTCAAAATCCAAAAAATATCATAAAATGACAAAATAAAACATTACAAAATGTCTTTGGAAGAAAGACCTAAAAATCATAAAAACGCCCTAAAGAAAACACACAAAATTCCAAATCAATGTCAAAACCAAAAGGAGTCAAGTCAATATGTCATTAGTCCAGCGTCATTCTGTCGAACCATATCCTCATGATTTCACGTGAGGCAAGGGCCATCGGCCGATGAGTCTCCGAGTAGTCACACTACATAGGTCGTACCCATTAGGGTCTATGGCATCACACTGACACACGCATCAAAAATTCTTCAAGACAACACGAATCTTTTCCAAACGAACAAAACTCATCATGACAATCATTATCACAGCAAGACAATCTCATCGGCACATATCATCATGACAATATCGACATATGGTCAACACAAGTCAAACTCAGTCAAAACAAGTCAAACTTAGTCAAAACAAGTCAAATTATCGCAACCAGTCAAACTATCAACTCTTGGTTGCCTTTCAGATGGGTCCTTCTGAAGAATAACCTCTATCATTTATGCCTTAGGATGTGTCCTTCCTAGGAATCAGCATTGTCATTTGACATTTTCGAGGGATCCTTTCTGACACTTAAGGATCATTCCTCTTGACAACAACGTTCTTTCAGATGTGTCCTTCTGAAGAACAAAAATCTAACATTGGTGCCTTAGGATGTGTCCTTCCTAGGCATCGTCCCTATCATTTGACATTTTTGAGGGATCCTTTCTGACACTTAAGGATCATTCCTCTCAACAACAACGTTCTTTCAGATGTGTCCTTCTGAAGAACAAAACTCCGACATTGGTGTTTTAGGATGTGTCCTTCCTAGACATCGACATTATTCAAGATGTGTCCTTCCTAAATATGGCAACCTTCGACATTTGTCATTTTGGCATCATTTAAATTTACATTGACACATCAATGCACTCGGCATCCAGACGCACTTGGCAAACACTTGGCATTTGTTTTTAGTTTTTATCATGATATTAGTTTTTCAGCGAGATCCCACTAAGCAGGATTTAGAGAAGCAACGATGTATCATGTCAATTGACACGCATGACTACTAGTTTCTCAGCGAGGTCCTGATTTTGGGATTTAGAAAAACAACGACATATCATGGTAAGGACTCTTTCTTTTTGTATTTTGACAATCATGCTACTAGTTTCGGCGATGTCTTTGGAAACAGATTTAGAGAAGCAGCTTATTTCATGATTTGTCCTGTCTTTTTCCTCGCATGTGGTTGGATTATGGTAAAAAGATCCGGGGCACGCTTCCTAGTATGAGGTGGCATGATCATCTCGGTCTCCGCAGGATCGCTATTCAGATGGTGGCTGAAACTGCACACCTGATCTATGTCATATCATGGTGTTTCTTTGGGTCACAACAATCTCGCTTCAATGATGATTACAATAAATATTAAAGTCCTATGGCAATGTTTTGAAGGATTTGGTCTAGGGACTAACATGCATCTTCTTTAGTCTTGTCATCTTCTCTGTCTCATCTCATATAGGCATTGTATCCATATCATAATCCATATCTTTTTCATTAACATTTCTTTGTCTCTCTTTTCATTCTTAGTCTTCTGATACTGGTGAGCACTCCATGTTCTTGGAACCTCGCCTCCTGTCTCTTCCTCTGAGGGGCACCGACTTCCTCTGCCATTCTTCTCATCTTATTTTGCACTGGGCATTTTTTGATCTCTATTTTCTTTTGTTGCCAATGCACAAGCTTATTATTATGACAAAGAGGCAAAATGTAGACACCTAAAATGACCTAGGCTCCCAAGCTTCATTTTTACCCACTTTCGGCCTCTAGTATTCAAGACATTTAATTCATGTCCTTGGTCCACATTTCCACTATTGATTAAATAAATTGCTAATTATTTAATTAATTCATGTCGCTATTCCTATGATTATTAAATAAATTTTATTTATTTATCAAATACCGCCATTAACCTGCCTGTTCTTTCTTTTAATTAAATAAATTTCTAATTTATTTAATCCCTTTGTCATTTAATTTTCTTGATTATTATTAAATAAATAAATTTCATTTATTTATTAAATAATGCCACTAATCAGTTCCTAATTAAATAAATTGATTTAATTTATTTAACACTAATTAGTTCATCTCCTAAATTAAATAATTATATATTTAATTATTTAATTGTCAATTTAATATTCTTTCTCATTTTAAATAAATTAAATTGTTTAAAATGTCATGTCAATCTTAACTGCCAAATTTCTTTTGATAAATAATCTCAAAGACTATTTGGTTATGTCTCAGGTCCATAATTTTGAATTATTATTTTAATTCAAATTAGTAATAATCTTCTAAAAATCAAGCAATCGCTGCATTCGATTTTCCAAATCTTTATCTTCACCCACATCTATCTCTTTTGATCTTATCTTTTTGATTTTTCGAAAATCTTTATTTCTTTAATTAATTTGTCTCATTTATTCTCCACCGTTGATCCGATTATCTGAGATATTATTCTAACCGTTCGATTAAAGATTTTTCCCTAACCCTAATTAGGGATTCTCAGGTTTAATCTGGATCGCTCATTTTAGGTTCTCATCATTGATTTATTTCGTCCGTCCATTCGAAATGGCCTTTTCTATAAAATGCCATCTTCTTCTCATTTTTCAAGGACACACACATGCTGATATTTTGCGTAATTATTATAGGCATTTACTTAGTTTCACATTTATTGTCATAGGCAATTGTAGTATTTCAATATTGGCATTTGTTTTAAGCATAGGCATAGACATTGGCTTTTAGACATAGGAATTTAGACTTCAAGTAAATCCTTCAAAACTTGATTTAGTCTTGTCTCTTGTCAAAGTTGCTCATACAAATCTGAGGGCATCTTCATTTACTGCAAGCTAGGAGGTGTAACGAAGGTCAATCATGGAAGATGGAGAATGCAGGTGATATAATTGCCTTTTACTTTCATTTTATTCCTTTGTGCTTTGTTATATTCAATGGATTTTAATGTTATTTGATCTAACCATCTAACAAATCTATTTTTCCCTTGATTACAATACCCACATTTTTTATGTCATGGAAGCTTGTAAGATTTTTATCACAGAATCTAGCAACGCTCGTTCCATGGATAACCCCCCTACGAAACTTGTTTGTTTCCTAGGTTCATGAAGTTGAAGCATGCAAAATGAGGTTATTTTTGAGCCACCTCAAAATGCATTCCAAAGTCTCAAATAGTCAGTTTGAGCATCCCCCTACGTTCGCCTCGTGAAGACCTTCAAAATGAGTAACTTCGCGAGCCTTCACTGTTAATACTTAGTAAAATTGGGAAAAGTGCAATTGTGCCAAAAAACAGTGCTCCAACTCACTTTGAAAAAATGACTAAGTGTTAAAAGTGCAGGGGTGCCAAAAATAAGTGCCCCTACACAAAAGTGATTTTAATAAAGTGCAATGGCACTAAATTTTAGTGCCTTTGCACCTATTTTCTTGACTTAGCCAAAAATTGGCTTAGGCATGTTTTTTTAAGTCTTTTGCATGTTTCACTTATTATGCCTCATTTCGTGCCACTTTTTATTGAGTTGACTTAGGTTATTGAAAATCGCTTAAAAGTGATTTTTATGTTTCTTATTCATCATTTGTGGCTTTCTCCTCCATTCTTTCTTGCTGGGTGAATTCTCCTCAAGCTGCAAAACACATTTTGAAGAAATTTGAAGTTCTTCCCAACTAGGTTTTCGTGTTTTCTCTCTTGGTAAGTTCTTCCTCTTTCCTTTTCTTTCTTCCATTCACACTTAGTGTTTGTTTGATAACATTTTGTAATTTGTAAGTGTGTTTTTAATATTACTCGCCCGTTTTTCTGATTTGTTCATACATTTTCATTTACCCACGCGTTTTCACCTTTTCTTTTGTTTTTGGTGTTTTGCTTTAATGCGTGGGAGTTTCCTCTTACCCTAATTGTGTTTTTCTCAAATATCATTACACAAATGAACTTCCATTGTTTGTTTTTGATATGGCTTTCTTCTTAAATACGCATTTTTCATTTCTTCATACTTGTTCATTTACCCACGCATTTTATATCTTTTCACATAGTTCTTCATCAATTATTTGATGTGAACAATGAAGAAAACTTGTGTTTTATGAGTAAGACTGCATTTTTTTTTGTTCATGTGTGCCATGGTGATGAAATGAAGGTCGAATTTGTTTGATTTGATGAAAAAAAAATCTATTAAGCCCAAGAAACCTGCATGCAAAAACCTGTCACAAGGAAGAAATCTATAGGAAACAAAACAAGGGTTTTGCTCTGACAATATGCAAGAATGTATTATCAAACTGAAAAATGAACATCTAGAGAATAGAATACAAGAGATCAATCCTTATAAAAGGAGATCTAAACCGAAAGGAAATCCTAACCCTAAAGGTGAGTGCATTTAATAATTAATATTAATTATTAAATGACTAATATAAGTGCATAAAGTGAAGTCTTAAGAGGAGAGTAAATTTAATTAATTACTTTACTCTAACACCCCCCCTTAAGATGAGCTACAATGTAGCTATAAACAATGCAGAGAAAGCAAAAGAACTACAATGCAACTGTGGGTCCTGGCAACATGGCCTGATCAGGTTTCCGAATACAACAAAATCTCTATAAAGCGAAGTAAAGGAGAAAACCCAGTGGGAAAAAACTCCTCTCCAAAAAGAGAAAGAAACATGCGAAAAGAAAAAACATGAAGGAAGGCCTCACTGAGACCCCCCAAGGACAACTTCCTTCACCCCAAGCATGGAGCGCAACTAAAGATAGCGCAGAGATGCCAAAGGTTTAGTGAAGATGTCTGCAACCTGCTCCTCTGTAGGAATGTACTCCAAGATGAGAGAACCATCCTAAATCAACTGCCTGATGAAGTGCATGTGGATTTCAATGTGCTTTGTCTGCTGATGCTCCACTGGGTTGCGAGAAATGTGAATGGCACTCTGATTGTCACACCAAAGAATAGTGGGACTATCTGGAGGAACCCCAAACTCTGTCATCAACTGTCGAAGCCATAAAACCTCCTGACTGGCTAATACTGCTACTCGGTACTCAGCCTCTGTAGATGATAATGCAATAGCAGACTACTGCGCAGAACCATGTGATGGACCAGAACCGCAGGCAAAAAGCAAAGCGAGAAGCGGAAGCTTAGATCATTGAAGCATCACCCGGCCCAATCAGTCGGTAAAACCAATGATGGCGGGGGATCACGGAAGGAGTGTATTAGCAGGAATGCCGCGTAAGGTAGTGCTTTAAATGTACCTCAAAATAAGACGGTGGCTTGCCAATATGGCTCTCATGAGGATGCGGAGAACCGAGACAAAGGCCAACTACAAAAGGAAAGACCGGGGGCGAGAATGTGTGAATTTCACCGCTCGCTGCCAACCAACTGCCTATATAAAGTGGGATTCACTGAAGGAGTAGAACAAGTGGAGGACAAAACAACACCTGACTGAAATGGAGTGGGGACAGACTTGCAATCAAGCATGCCAAATCATTGAAGCATATCAAGAGCATACTTCTCCTAAAATATGGAAATCCCATCCGAAGATTGAATAACCTGAAGACCCAGAAAGAAGTGCAGAAGACCAAGCTCTGTCATCTCAAACTGCTCCATCAAAGCTCTCTAAACACTCTGAATCATGGAGGATGAGCTACGTAAAAATGAGATCATGCATATAGCACCGCAGTCAAAGTCACCCTCGGCGTTGAATATACGCGTGGCCAGTGGGGCGAGTAAATTATTGAAGTGAAGAAGAAAGCAAAAAGAGTCCATCTTCTCATACCAAGCACGAGGGCTTGTTTGGTTTCCCTTACAGGCGCCGAAGTTGGCAAACCAAAGAAGTGTCACCGCACAAATCCCTAAAGTGCTCCATATAGATCTCCTCATGGCGGTGCCATGCAAGAGAGCACTCTTCACATCAATAAAACAACTTTGTGTCCATCCACAATGAAGCTGCAAGTGAAAGTACAAAGGTAGTATAGAGTTATCTTGGTGGCGAGGGCAAAAGGTCCCGAGTAGTCGATACCCTCTACGAAGCCCTTTGCAACCAGGCATACCTTATACTTATCAATAGAACCATCTGCAACATACTTGGTACGGTACACCCACTTGCACTGAACCAACTTTCTTCCCTTAGGAAGAGGACAAAGATCCCAAGTATGATTCTCCATCAAAGAAGAATACTCCTCATCCATGGCCCTATCCCCGCTCAAGGTAGGCTGTAGCCTCACGAAAACTTTGAGGATCATACGAAATGGCATGACTCAAAAGACTGAAGACAAATGTCTAGCGAGGAGTAGGTGATATCGAAGGATCCTGCCAAAAGAACCAGTACTCAATAGTAACCACGGGGCCCACCCCTAGACAAATGTAAAGGCAAAGCGGTGGTGAGTGGATATGGTGGATCATCATCTACATCCTCGAGATAGTAATCCTCAAAAGAGATGAAGAGAGGGAGGAATTTGTAGGCAATGAGGGAGAAAATTTGGTGATGGAGAATCCATGCGAGGGATAAGCGCTCATCAGGTGGACATCACCGAAACAAGACCTCACGGAATCGGGGATCTGCGACATAACACAATGCGCCTTAACATCCTCCGCAGTAGCCAGCAGAGAAATATGAGTGAATTGACTCTTCCTCTCTTGGCAGCTTCATTTGAGCATCGCGGCGGATAAAATGCTTAAACCACCTGCACCAAAAACTCAAAATGTAGAAACATCAAGCTTGACATGGGTCCAAGCCTCCTCAGGAGTCATATGTCATAATGCCTTATCAGGCATCCGATTCTGAATATAATTGGCACAATTGACTGCCTCAGCCCAAAATGAAGAACTCATAGCTCGAGACTGTATCATACAATTTTCCATCTCCCGTAAGGTTTTGTTCTTTCTCTCAGTGACACCATTCTGCTGAGGGGTGTAAGGGACTGTAAACTGATGTTGTAAACCATGCTTAGTGAAAAAATCTCTGAAAACCTAATTAACATACTCCCCCCCATTATGCAATGCGTATCAGCCCAATAGAAAGTCTGAATTGCGCTTCTCCACAAATGTATTAAAAGAAGTTCAGAATGGAGTCAAAGACATCAGACTTGTACTTAAGAAAGTACACCCATGTACGTCTGGAGAAGTCATCAATAAAAGTGAGCACATAGCGGGCCCCTGAAAAAGAAGGAGTCGGAAAGGACATAAGATCACTGTGTACCAACTCTAGGGGTGCCTTAGCACGAGTGGCTCGACCCTTAGGAAAAGGATCACGATGATGTTTGCCAAGAACACAACCTCGACATACACCATCAGTACAAGAAATCTGTGGGAGCCCAATCACAAGTTCCTGAGTACTCATCTACTGTAGATATCTGTAATTGACATGGCCAAAATGCTCATGCCAAAGCCTGCTCACTGAATCTGCATGTGCTATAAGAGAGGAACCAACAGTGTCTGAACTCTCAAAGCCATCAAATCTATATAATCGTGATGCAGAATCCACACTTCCAGTAGCCACAACCAAGTCAGGATCATGAAGGTCTCTAATAACCGCATCATTTGGTGAGAACTCAACTGTCTTACTAGAGCCAGAGTGGCAAATCTGATAAACGGATAGAAGGTTTGTCGAAATGTCAGGAACCAGAAGCACATCCTGAAGACAACCACCATCCAATGAAATAGTGCGAACTGGGCCGAAAGTTGTCTTGGAGTCCACCAAGCTGCGAAAACGTAATACAGATGCACAGGGGGCAGGTAGTACGGCAAAATCCTGCATTGTGTCATATGGTGAGAGGCACCGGAATCTAGAATCCAAGTGGATTCTGAGGACAATGCTCGTGTAGAAAGAGCATGACCTTTCCCTGTGGGCTGTGAAGGAGGCTGAGGTGCACTGATATTATGCTGCTGCATGGCTTCCTCTAAAGCCTCTAAACATTTCCAACACACAGGCTGGATGTCGCTTCGCCCCTTTTAGAAACTACAAGGATGGCCATATTTCTTCCCTAGAAGTCTTGGAAGACTCGGACTTTGAAGACCTGTTGGGCTATGGTTTTGAATCAAACTTAGGTGGCGGAGAGTTCTCTTATTTGAATCTTTCTTGGAGAAACCCAGGACACCTTTTGTTTTCCTTGGAGAATTTGGGCTACTAGCGGCAGTTACGTGAACGAAAGTGAATCCATACGCTTGAGCTTGGCTTGCTCACAAGTCAGACGATCACCAAACACCTCAAAGGTAGGCATGACATGGCGAGTACCTAAGGCATCCATGGTGGAATAGAAGGTCGAAGAAAAGATCTAAAATGGACCCCGAAGCTTGGAGAGGATTAGGAAGATGCACTTTGTATCAGTCTTAGTCTTGCCACAACCCTGCAAGATAGATCTTTGTTGTTTGAACTTCATCATAAAGTCCTCAATGGAGGGAAACGAATCAGGTACCAAGGAAGTCAACTCAGCCTCAAGCTGCAATGCTCTGAACTCATTGACAGTGCCAAAAAGTCCATCAAACTTGGTCCAAATGGCTCGAGGAGTGAGACACCCATCAAGATGAAACAGGAGACTGTCTGAAATGTGCAAAGCCATCAATCCCATAGCCTGATCCATATTGTTCCTGTGTTGCATAACCTCAAAGGGGCGAATCAACTGAGGCTGAACCTCATCCAAACAAGACCATAACCCTCGAGACTAGAGAAGTGTCATCATGCAACCCTTCCAAGTGTGGTAATTATGCGGTGTGAGAGATTCAATAGATCTATCGGCCATCCTGTGAACTGTGCCTCAATTGCTCTGAAGTTTTTTTTATTATTATTTAGTGGTCTTTCAGAACTAGATAGAAGATGCAGAAGGGGTTTTTTTTTGTTTTTTTTTGGTGTTTGTATATTCTGGTTTTCTGATGTAAGTGATAGAAAGCAAGAAAAAAAACACCCCCCCACAATGCAAAAATCCAATCCCCAATACAAACTAAAAGCCAGAAAACAATAGAAAGTAGTAATTGTTTGATTCAAATCTCTGTGTACCTGAAGAATTTTCTGATGAAATAGACTACAGATCTAGATAGCAATCGCAGGTAAAATAAACTTTCAAGTCAAAGTACGGTGCCCGCGAGGGTTTGAAGTTCTGTCTTTTCAGATCTTCCAACGCAGACGTCGGCTCATGCACGACGTTCAGAGGAATAAGGTGCAAGTCTGGTAAACGATACCAGGAAGGACACCACTATGAACAGCATAGAGAAAGACACCCAAAAAAAATTCCTTTTCACATGCATGCGCTTGTAAAAAACCCTAAAAAAAATTATATCGTGGCAAGGAATACCAGATCTGAAAACTACACCTAGAACCTCTCAAATTAGCCAAAGAATCCCAAATTTCTTTTGTCAAACCCTTGCTCCCTTTTTTCTTCAAACATGAACAAGCTACAGCAGATCCAACTTTGATACCATGTTAGATTTGATGAAAAACAAATCTATTAAGCCTAAGAAACCTGCATGCAAAAACCTGTCACAAGGAAGAAATCTATAGGAAATAAAACAAGGGTTTTGCTCTGACAATATGCAAGAATGTATTATCAGACTGAAAAATGAACATCTAGAGAATAGAATACAAGAGATCAATCCTTATAAAAGGAGATCTAAACTGAAAGGAAACCCTAACCCTAAAGGTGAATGCATTTAATAATTAATATTAATTATTAAATGACTAATATAAGTGCATAAAGTGAAGTCTTAAGAGGAGAGTAAAGTTAATTAATTACTTTACTCTAACAGAATGCACTCAAAGACGTGTTTTCAAGTATTGGCATTAAGTGTTCCATGCTTTAAAATTATCAAGCGTTGTTCTCAAACATCATTACACATGTTCATTTATGCCTCCAAGTGCAGTAGCGCTAAAAAACAACACCATTACACCAAATTGACCTTAAAGAAAATTCTAACACTAGAAAGTGCAGGAGCGCTGCTTTTCAGCGCCTTTGCACCAAGTTCACTTTGCCCAAGTGCAAGGGCACTGAATTTTGGCACCCTTACACTTTTCACTGTTTTTCTTCCAAACACGTCAAAACTTGCCAGTTTCGCATTGTTTCTAGTTCCTTCCACTTTGTGCATCATTTTGCATGCCTTGTCACTCGTTTCATGCTTGCTTGACATTGTTGCTCGCTTCATGCATCCCAATGCTATTTTTTGACTAATGTTTGTTGATTCCACATCTTGCAATCTATTTTCAAATCTCATCAAAAGATCCTCGAGGTTGTTGCTTGCAGATTCAATTTCTCTCATATGACTTCCCAGAAACCCCCATCGTCTTCAAGGGCTAAAAACAAAATGAAGTACAAAAATCAAGGTGTTTATCCCCCAACTGTGGTGGTCTCCAAGGTGGATGAGATAAAAGACACAGAGGTTGGTCATCAAGACCTAGTTGATTTTGCAGAGAGAACTAAGAAGCCTCTTGATAAATTCTCTGAGAGCAATCATACATAGTAATCTACATTTGGTGTCCATGTTCCCTACCTCTGCACATAATACAAAATTTATCCTTGAACTTGCATCCCATTACATCAGGGAAAGCATAAGTGTGATTGATTCTTCTGGGCATGAGATATTGAGACTTGACCCTGACTTCTTCGATATTGTTTTCAGAGTTCCACAGATGGAGAATTACATTGACATCTCAATACAAAAAGCACAAGAGGTCTATGACGCTAATCCCAACAAGGCTAAAAGCCTGATAAATAGTCAATGGTTGAAAAATCTTAGGCACATTGTTTCC
>VDFB02144781.1:0-15568 GCA_007258455.2 Sequoia sempervirens | reverse complement strand
TCTCGGTAGTAGGAAGCGCTTTCCTCTTAAGGTTGGCATGGGTCCTTTTCGATATACCTTGGTCCTCGTTCTTGATTTTATCCTTTTCCTCTTCTAGGTCAACAAGCAGTGATCCCTATTGTGACTTTTCCAACTTTTCAGACATTGCATTGATGATGATAACATTATGTAGCCTAGCCATTTTATGGTTTTGTTCCACAATAGTTTTCATGTTGTTTTTTATTTTTACAATTTCAGCTTCCAGAGTCTTATACTTGTCCTCAGTGTCTTCTTCTCCCATTCTAGTATTGTTCTCTTTCCATTTTCCTTCTTCATTACTAAGAGTGGGCAACTTCAATTCTAGTTCCTCCAATTTGCTATTCAGAACCCTATTTCTATGATTAAGATCATTAATTTCTTGATAGGCCCATTTCAAAACCTTGAAAATGTCACCAACACCATTTTTGGTAGAGGCAATAATATCGCCAGATTGAACCAAGTCTAAAATGAGGTTAACATCATCTAGATTGGGGGAGCTAGGAAATTTGGTACCATCACCTCTGAAAGAGGCAGGAGGGGAAGACACATAATTTCTACTAGCTTTAGGGCTCTCAGCTTTATCCTCTAGAGAGTCTACAGAGTAGGAAACCAACTTATTGGTAGGGGAGCCCTTGAGTGCTATATTCTTTAAGGGGACCAAGCAATTGGCATAGGTCTTAGGGTTAGCTTTTGTAAGCTGGGGTTTACTAGGTTGGGTTTTCTTACCAGTCAACACAGAGGATGGGTGGACTTCAAAAATTCTCTCCTGGTTAGGCTGATTCTCTGAACCCCCACTGTACATTTCATAGTCCACAGATGTCATGGAGGCAGCTGGTTTGGATAAAGTCGGTAGGCTTTGATAGTGTTCATATATTAACCTAATAAGACCAGGATGAAGAATAGGGTATCTCCTAGGATTTTTCTTGTGGTCCTCAAGGTTATTGCTCAATGAACAAAACAAATAATGAGGTAGAGAAATTTGTACCTTATGGTGGAAGTGGTTAAGGATAGAAAAATGATGACCATAAACTCTGAAAAATCTCTCATCTAGGGTAATATACTCCATTATGACATGAAGCACCTTTCTCTGCAGTGCCTTGATGGTGACTATTTCAAAATAATTGTTGGAAATTTTGACCAATTTCATTTTCTCCTTGTCCTTAGGGAATTTTATTACTGCCTCATCAAAAAACCTTCGGTTGTGATAAAACTTCACACCCTCAGTGGAAATTCTAGTTGAACCTCTCCTATAATTTTCTCATCCAATTTCACCTTTCTCCCAAAGAGGATCATTTCTCCATTGTTCTAGTTCTTCTCAAAATAGTTTGTAGCCATAGTATTAGGCCCATGAAGTTTTTCCAGAAATGGAACCAGATCAACTCTTACAATTTGCTTCTAGACCTTAGCTTTCCTCATGTGCACCTCATAGCTATTTGGCTGAACTCTTTTCTTGTCCCCCCATTTTCATTTGCACCTTGCTATAGACTCTACTAGCGCAGAGAACCTATTGTAATATTACACAGCCATTCCAATGAACCCACAAAGCATGCCACTTTTTCTTCCTAGCTAAATATGACATGGCCCCATTAAATCTCTTTATTTCTATGCTGCTTATCCCTTTTCCCTTTCATCATTAAATGTATTTTCCTCTTTCCCATGCGTAACATCATAATCTAATAAGGCCTTGACTTTAGCTCCCAAATCCCTAAAATTATGCGATGTGTTTAATCCTTGCCTCTTTACCCCCTCATTCGCAAAGTAATCTTCCATGTTATTAGCTTCCCTGTAGATGTGTGAAACTTTAACTTTATCGAACTTGTCTAGAATAGAATTTTATTTATCAATCCAATTCTTTATTGTTTAGGAGGGGGGGTCCTACCTAGGAGATAGTCAATGATGTTCTTATAGTCCCCTTCAAGCCATAAGTATTTTATATTCAAATTATGAGCTAACTTTAAAACTTGAAAAGCTCCTATAGCCTCTGCCACATGGGTGGTTTGATGACCTAGGGAAATGGCCATAGCTGCCATAAAGTTACCATTTGAGTCCCTTAACACACCTCCACTTTTGGCCATCCCTGGATTTCCCTTTGCAGCGCCATCAAAGTTGGCCTTAGACTAGTCATTTGGAGGAAAGGTCTAGCACACGCCCTCCCTGCTTTTCTTAGTTGGCTTGGATGCCTCAGAAACATCCATTTTAATATTACAATCCTTTGCTATCATTAGATCATAGGGAGTACACATCACAACTTCAAGGTTAAGAGATTTTTGGGGAATAACATTGAAGTTTTCCTTTATAAGCCTTTTGTTTTTCAAAAACATTAGTCTCCGACATCTCCTTATCCCTAAAAAGTCTGTTATTACATTCTTTTTACACTCCCCAAACAACAAAAGGGAAAATAAAATCCCATAACCTTTGAATGAAGGGATTTTGAGATGGAGCTTTCCATTGTGAAAAGAAATCTTCAATGGACAAGGGAAACACCCAAGATATATTCCAGAGGGATAATAATTTTCCCTAGATTATAGAAACAAATGGGCAATGGAGAAACATGTGGTTAGTTGACTCTGCCTCACACTTGCAAAGGTAACATCTGTTCGGGATTTGAAATCCCCATTTACAAAGATTATCCAACATAAGAACCTTATTTTGAAGCAGAATCCAGAAGATGTTGACTTTAGGAGTCAAGTTGTTTAATCCATGCTTTAGACTAGAAGGGAGGGGGAGATTGAGAAAGGGACAACAAAGAGACAACCAAAGAAACATAGTAGTTACCCAAAGGGTTGTCCATCCAGACAAGATTATCATCCAGCTAAATCTGTCCCAAATTGATAGCCCTTAAGGAAGATTGAAGCTGAGCCAACTCCTGACTAACCACACACAAATACACCCAGTCTCCTTCATACCAATAATCTTTGACAAGCTCCCCAAAAAGTGCTTTGCATAACTCAGTCCATCTATTGAATCTTTCAATTTTGATGAGGGGCTCCTTAAAAAGCCATCTTTCCTCCTAGAATTTGGCTTGATTGTTGCTTCTAATGTGCCATCCTATCCCCAATTCCAAGATCTTTCTACCAACAATCATATCATTCCAGCAAGCTGAACCATGAGGTAGAATAGGAGAATCCAACAATGCTTTGAGGGACACACAATTGGTCATATATTTACTTCTTAAAATATATTTCCATTCTCCAACAGACGAGAAGGATCTCCATATTTTTTTGGCTAGAAGAGTCTTATTAATCATTCTGATTTTTCTAAGACCTAAACCCGCTAAGGTTTTTGGTCTACATACCAAATCCCACCCTATAAGAGGCATCCTCTTTCTTTCCTCCACACTAGACCAAAGGAATTTTTTTTGGATATTTTCAATGGATTCAACATATTTAGCAAGAATTTTGAAAAGGATTAAAGCATAAAACAAGAGATTCTAAAGAGAAGCTTTAAGAATTTGAATTTTTCCAGCTTGGCTCAAAAGAGCTCCTTTCCATCATGCCAACTTCTTTTTGAACTTGTCAACCAATGAACACTGAAAGGAATCTGGAGGTTTAAGACATAGCAGTAGTACAAGATAAGTAGAGGGTAAGGATTCCACCTACAAACAAGAATTCTTGCAATCTTGACCTATCTATGCTCAAGGGTATTGAAGAAAAAAGGGAGCTCTTCTGTCTGTTGACCATCTTCCCAATCAGCTTCTCATACATATCTAAAGGTTTTTTCAAAGTCTTAGCCTCATTCACCATAGATCTTCCCATCAACATAGTGTCATCAACAAATTGTTGGTGAGAACAAATCAAATTAGTAGATGAAGGATAAAGACCAGCAAGAGACCTCTGTTCAATCAATATTTTTAGATTCCTTCCCAGGCTCTCAGCCATTATTGTGAACAAAATAGGTGAGATAGGATCACCCTACCTTAGGCCTCTTGAATTTTGAAAGAATCTGGAAGGATATCCATTCACAATAATAGAGGTGGAGACCGTATTAACCAATTGATTCACCAACTAAATGACTTTGCTGCTAAAACCAAACACCTTAAGGATTTTAAATAAAAACTCCTAGTCAACATGGTCATAAGCTTTGGATATATCTAGCTTAAGAAGAAACCCTTCAGTTTTAGATTCCACAAGTGAATGGATATTCTCATGGATAGCGACTATAGAATATAATATTTTCCTTCCAGGTACAAAACCATTCTGTTGAGGGGAAATCAACGAAGGAAGGATAGAAAGGATCCTTAAAGTCAAAACCTTTGATATGATTTTATAGAAAGAGTTGCAAAGACTAATGGGTCTTAACACTTCAAACTCCATAGCCCCAGGTTTCTTAGGAATAAGGACCACAAAAGTAGCATTTAGTTCCTTAAGGAGCCTTCTAGATCCAAATAATTATTTAACAACATTCACGACATCATTTTCAACAATATCCCAAAACCATTGGAAAAAGAACATAGGAAATCCATCAGGGCCAGGGGCCTTATTTCCTTCAAAAGAAAAGACAACTTTCATGATTTCCTCCTTAGAGGGGATGGATGCAAGCTTTTCATTATCTTCCCTCTCAATAACCTTAGGGATAGCCTGTAATAAAAAATCTTGGTCATTTTGATTGATTTCCCCATTCACCAAAAGAAGGTTGTTATAGAAGAGGACAACTTGCTTTTTGATGTCTTCCTCTTCCTCAAATCTCGTACCATTAACTTCTATGAGAGAGATTCTATTGGAAGCCCCGTGTTTAGAACAGATAAATGGAAGTACCTAGTATTTCTATCTCCAGCTGAAAGCCACAACACCCTCAATCTCTGCCTCCAGAACTCCTCTTTAGCTATTATGTCATGCAATTTCACCAGCAACTCATTTTCTTTAACCTTATTATTTTCAATGTATCCTTCCTTTTGAATTTTGTCCTGGATCTTTGCAAGCTCCATTTGAAGTTCAGATTTAATACCAAAAATATTTCCAAAGGATTCTTTTTTCCAACTTCTTAAATTGTGTTTGACTTATCTCGCTTTTTTAGCAATTCTAAACATAGCAGTACCTAGAACATCAATATTCCACCATTTCCTGATTTCATAAAAAATAAGGGGGTGGGACAACCACATTCTTTCAAATCTAAAGGGAGAGTTTTTCTTTACCTTTATAGGATCTTCCACAAAACTTATGGGAAAGTGATCTGACCCAACTCTAGAGAGAGCTTTAAGAGAGCAGAAATAGCTTATAAGCCACTGATGAGAAATTAGAGTTCTATCTAACCTTACTTGAATAAGTTCCTTACCAATTCTTCTATTCGACCAAGTATATTGAGCCCCTTGCAAATTTATGTCAATCAACTCCTTATTGTTGATGAAATCAAAAAGATCAAATTTACTCTCCTGATTCACTTGAGAGCCTCTAAATTTCTCCTCATTTAGAAGGGGAGTATTAAAATCACCCATTACTACCCATTGGTCATTATCAAAAATCCTACGGAAAGAAGAGAGCTCATTCCACAAAGATTTTCTAGCTCCTTTCCCATTGGGAGCATAGATATTCGACTGAATCTAGCTAAAGTTGTCTCTGATATGTGTGAATTTAGTAGCCACATGATTGATGCTCTCCAGCAAAGGTTCCCCTTTAATGAGGTTTTGGTTCCAAAAGGTAGCAATACCTCCTGACACACCATCTGAACTATTTCCTTGAATCCCACAATTCTAAAACATTTTGATCTTCTCCACCTTTTCTTTGGAAATTTTACTTGGATGAGGAGAATATCAGGTTTATGATCCCTAACAAAATTGTGCAAAACATCCCTCTTGTGAAGGCTATTGAGGCCTCTTATATTCCGAGACATAATCTTCATATCTTACCAGGGGATTTGAGAATCTCCGAAATGGTCTTTTGAACACCATCCACTATGTCCTGAAAGCTTTCATGCTCTCTCTACCATTTTCCCGATCTTCTGCCTTGGCTAAGCTTAGTAGCTCCACAATCTGCCTTTGCTCTTGTTCTGGTAACAACTCCACTTAGAGTATTTTGATGTTTTCTTTTCTCCTTCTTTTTCTTAGAATGAGAGAGGACTTCTTCCCAATCAGTATCTTCTTGGCTCTCCATCTCTCTGCTAGGTTCCCATTCATATCATACATTCTTCTTTTCTCCCAAGGGAGGGTATCCATCTAGCCATTCCTAAGCTAATTCAAATTATCACTCGAAAGTTAGGTGTTCTAGCTCAAATCCTCAAAGGTGTCCTTGACAAAATCTGGGGTTGTATTTTCCCCAAGTTTAAGAGGGTCACTCGAAGGGGAGCATTCAACAGAGGTAGTATTCAAGATAGGAATGCCAATATCCAAAGATAGAATGTCCTCCAATCCAAGATACCCATTTTCTTTGCCTTCTGATAAGATCTTAAGATTAGAGGAAACAAAGTCCTCATCCCTTTTACCTTCCTCCACACTCTCCAATTTTTTTTCATCATCTTCCTTAGGACCAACATTATCTTCTGCCCTTGTTTGGAAATTCTTCTCACATTAGGATCGTTAGGTTATGTTTCATCATTAAGGTCAAAGGTATTCCTCTGAGTTTCATGTTTCCTTCTAGCCTCCTCATTAAGGGTATTGGTATTGCTTGCTTGTCCTTCCCCATCATATTTATTTTTCTAGACAGTCTTTGGGTTGGACTGGTGGTTTTCTTTTTCTTTACTAGCATTTAATGGAAATTTCTTAGCCCAATGCCCCATTTTTCTACATTTGAAGTAGGCAAAGGGAATGGACTCAAACTCTATAGTTTGCGTCTAGGTTCCCAACTTAGATTGAATATCTATTGAAGAAGGAAGGTCAACATTTTGTGAAACTCCCACATAGATTCAAGCAAAAACCAACCACTTTCTAGCTGCTGTCATAGGGTCAATAGACATGAGCTCTCCAAAAGAACTAGCAATGCCATTGAAAATTTCCTCATTCCAATATTCCATAGGGAGACCTGGGAGTCTAGCCCAAACTAGAACATTCTAAAAAATAGAGTCAGAGAGATCTAGATGATAGGTCCACTTCTTGAGGGCCAAGGAAGATTATCCAATGACCCAAGGTCCACCACTCCTCATAGCCAAAATATCCTCCTTGCAAGTGAAATCAAAGGAAAATAAACCTCTAGGAAGAGCAGCCACTGTAACCTTCCCATTGGTTCTCCACTTATTTTTTGCAAACTCTCTAACCACCTCAATATTTGGTCTAGGGCCTATGAACTTTCCAACCAAGACTTTTTCCGTCAAAGCAATATTATGATAAATAATATGATCAGGCACATAGATTGAAAACCTACCTTTCATTGGGTCAGAAATATTACTCACTAGAGGGAAAATCGATTTACCATTTGGCTTAACACCAACAACAAAGACCAAGGTTTACGCTTTCTCCTCTTTCAAAGATTCCCTACCACTTCATTGGAAAATTTTTTCGCTTTTGTCCTTTAGGGGACCCCCCGATTTGTCTTTCCTCCCTGTCCACTTGAATTTTGTTTTCAGATCCTTCCCTTTACTCATTCATCCTTACCTTCTCCACACTCAAAACATGTGTCAATTCTTCCTCGGGATTCCCCGTGATCCCGCTTCCATCGCTTGCTCCATTGTTCAAACATTCAAAATCCTGCTTTTCCCCGCCTCTCAAGGCTCCAATCCCACCCATTTTGTTTTACTTAAACATGAAAACAAAAATGTTTCATACCATGTCACCGCTTGTCCATAACAAGTATCATATTAATTGAGTTGTCTTTCCATAAGAATAATTTATATCATAATTTATTGAAAAATACTGAGTAAAAAATGATATCTATCACTATTTATAATATTTAGAAAATAAAAAATGATAATTAAATTAAATAGCATTTAATAATAGTTAGAACTAATCAATAATTGACTAAAAAGTCCACAATATTTTATTTTCTATTTCATAAAACTTATTTTAAAAAAGAAACACAAAATATAAATTTTGATTAAAGTAAATTATTTCTAATTAAAATAAATAAATACAAATATAAAGATCATTTCTTAGATAACAAATATTTTTTAAATTTTTAAAATAATAATAATAAAATATTATATATAAAATAATATTAAAAATAACTCAAAAATATTCAAAAATTATTGATATATATTGCTTCCATATTTTACATTTTTATTTTCTATTTCATAAAACTTACTAAAAAAAATGAATAAAAGAATAATATAAAAGACACTTCTTAGATAAAAAAATATTTTTAAAAATTTTAAAATAATGAAAAATATTAAAATAATTATATATAAAATAATATTAAAACAATAAAGAAAAATTAAAATTGCAATTAAGATGAAAATAATTCATTAAAGTGAAATTGTAAATAAAATCCTTAAAATATGCTCATTGCGATGAAACCGGTAATAAAACCCTTTTAAAGAGTAGGTGTGAATGGAACCGAAATAGGTCACGAAAAGGAAAACAACACAAGGTTACGGCAACGTAAAAGGCCGCCACGGTTTAATGCAAACATAATCTTGTGCTCAAACTCTTATCTATGCTGAAAAGAGTCTGATATTAAATGTAAATAATAGTTTAGGGTCTCTTTGTTTTGTTGGGCATGTACGAAGGTCTTTGTATCTCTTTTTAGTAGTGATTGATTATACTTATGGTTTGTAGAACAGAGAGCAGTTAGTTTTGGCTGTTTTTAACAGCTGTCAATGAAAAAGAAATGGCTCCTGCTGTATCAATTGGTTTAAAAACAGCAAGAACAGAGATGTGGTAAAAACATTATGAGGTGAAGGAGTAGTAGCAGTTCTCGAATGTAATCGAGATCGTGGTATTTGAAGCATATGAAATAGGAAACATATCAATTCATCTCTGCTCTGTTTTTCTAGATTTTATCTCTATTTTTTCTGCACTCTGTTTTTAGGTTTATTTTTCTCCTGTGCCTCTCCCCTTCATTCATTTCATTCAAGGTTAGTACATATCATGGCATTTGCCGTTATAGGATTGATAGATGTTTTATTTAGTGGGGAATCTATAACATTGCAGTCGTAACATTTAGCCTCATCCTTGACGTCAGAGTGAACCCCATGTCTAACGTCACATTTAGCCCCATAATTGACATTTATTTTTGTTTAGTGGAAGATCAATGCATGCCTGTCTGTAATATTACAATCAATGATGCGATTGCATAACACACCAACGACAACTTTGGTGTTTCTTTTCTCAAATCGCCTTAGTGGCTTACAACTCATGAAATATGAGATTCCCATTCGGCCCATGCCTTTATTTTGAATATCTCTGTGTACGAGAATAATCTTCAATAATTCGCTGCTTTTGCTTCTTGACAAACAATTTGCCGTACCACTGATAGATAGTTTTATTTAGTGGAAAATCTGTTGCTCTGTAGCCGTCACATTTAGCTCCGTCGTTAATAGTTATAGTTTTGTTTAGTGGGAAGCACAAAGCATCCTTCTACAGTATCAGATTTGACTACTAAATTGCTTTTTAATTCAGAATATCTCTATTAAAAGAGTATTTTCTTCCACAAATAGCAAGGGCCAATATTCAAGAATTACCCACTCTTGACAAACACTGCAACTTGGAAAAGAATATGGTAGTTGATGGACAAATGCCCAGATCAAAAATTCCATGTAAGTGTGTAATATTTTTGGTTCTGAGATTGTTTGAAGCTTTTTTCAATTTAATTGGTTTAGTAAGATCTGATACTAATGTCTGGTATGTATGCAATTTTCTATATACAATTCAAATAGGCATCGATGATCTGGCAAAACGCATAGCTGAACAATTCCTAAATCCAGATATACAAACTCCAATCACTGTAGGCATTGCTGGTGAATGTGGATCTGGTGAAATAGCGACCAAACTCATGGACAAGGTGTGCAACAGTTATTATTATTATATTCGGTTTTCATTTGAGATCTCTCTGCCAGCAAGCTGTGCTTACTCTACTCAATGAATATATATATATATAGGGATCATTATTTATTATTTTATTGTATAAGCTGGATGTTTAGTCTGGAGGCTAGTTCAAGCGGTTGTATGCTGTATAGGATTCATGGGAGTCTTGAGGTCCATTCCTTTGGTGGTTTACTTTTTGCCTGCCCATTTCACCACAAAGTAACAATTATAAAACAGAAGTTTCCTGTCAAATCTATTACTCTATTTTAATACTTATTTATTTTTTCTTTAAAAAAATTAATGTTTGATATTTGTAGGTGTTAAATCCATTATGTTTGATATTTGAAATAATAAACTTTTATTAGAATAACTCTATTTTAATATTTATTTATTTTTTCTTTAAAAAAATTAATGTTTGATGTTTGTAGGTGTTTAATCTATTATGTTTAATATTTGAAATAATAAACTTTTATTACAATATGTAGATAAATTGGATAATATTCAAAAAGAGTTGGGTCAAAGTTGTTCTTGTTTCTAAAAAAAGATTAATTATGTTGAGAGATTTAATTAAAACCATAAATGTTAGTTGTAATATTTCTAGTGTGTTAATAAAAGACTCTTAATTCTAAGTTGACAACAATGATACCTACATTTTTTTTTAATACCTACATATTATTTTATTTATATTTACTTAAGATTTATTTTATACTTTAATTTTTCTTTTTTCAAAATATATGTGTGTTATGCTTTAGTTTTCATCTACATAGTGAATGTGTAACTATTTTATTTACTTAAGAGATTTTTATAAATAAAATAAAATTAGTCAATATAAGGTCTAAATATTTTTTTCCTAACACAATCAAGATTTCCATGTCCTTGACCTTCTTGTTAATATAATTTAACAATAAAGAATAAAGAATAAAGTAAAACAATATTAAGAATTTGCAAGTAGAAAAAAAATATTAAATTTCTTATGTTTTAATTATTTTTTATTTAACTATTTAATAAAGTTTTCTTATTGTTTATTATTTGTTTTATTATTATATAAAAGTAAAATAATTTTAACTATAAAAGTTAAAACCTAAACTAATAAATCTATGTAATCTTGTAAGCGAGGTTGCTATATTGGTATATTGTGACATTTCGTAGTTAGACGTATTTAAGATACCTATGTTAATTTAGAATATACATTATTATATATTACTTCATCATTTGAAGATGTTATTGTAATGAAATTTGTATAATTGTTTTATTTTCTTTAATATTTATATGAATATTATTTTTTAATATCTATTTAAACAATTACATACACAAATACATAAATAAATAAGAAAATAATTTTAAATATTATTGAATTCATTACTTATTCAAAGTTAATTTATTTTTTAATAATATTTCAATAAATCATCAAAAATATGCTCTAAGTTTTTTTTTTTTTTTAAATAATACTCCAAATTTTAACTTAAGAATTGCTTTATTTTTTAGATGAAAAATATTTTTAATTAAGTATAAATAAATAGATAAGTAGATTTATAAGAAAAGGTATAAGAATTATAATTTTAATATTTAATTAAAGAACTATTATATTTTATTTTGTTCCATTTGATGAAATAAGGTATCACAAATAGTATTTTTATGATTATATATTAATAATTTAACATGTATAGTAGTGTCAAATTTAAATTGAATGTTTTTTTGTTGGCTCACACCAATACTAGCCATCTCTTGCTACCATTTTACTTTTACAAAAATATTTTAAAATAAAATAAATCAAAACAAATATTATTTCTACCCTTTTTCATTAAAATATTTGAATAAGAAATTTCATTATTTCATAAATAAAATAGATGTCATACATATATTGATAATTAAGAGATATTTGGGGTGGTCGGTCTAGCTCGATTGGCTAAAGCATCATGTTGCAGGCAAGAGGTCACAAGCTAGTCTCCCTACCATCTCCATAGTACCAGAGGTTTTGTCATGCCAGTGTCACTGGTCACGTGAAAAAAGTTTAAGCAAGCAAAAAAAATTTAACAAAGTAATAATTATAGTTTATTAAGAGGATATTTAGATAAGCTATTAAAATTTAAGAGTGATAAACATCTATCACAATATGTGTGAAAACCAATATTTACATATATATATATATATATATATATATATATATATATATATATATATATATATATATATATATATATATATATATATATATATAAGTATATATATATATATATATATATGCATTTAGGTCTCTAAGTGATACATGATAAACTTCCATCGACGATGTTTTTAAACTACTATAGGTATCTTAGATACATTTATGTAAAGAAGTCCAAGAAATATTAGTCATATATGAGACTTCAATATATTTAACATCTTTTTAAAAGTACACTTTAACACAACTATATTTGTTAAGCCAAGCTATGCACATAGCTATTTTTAAATAAAAATATTTCGTTAATAAGAAATATAAAGATTAATAAAACACATCTTTAAATAAGAGAAACTAAAACCAATAAATCACTATTTGAATAATATAATTATTTTTATAAAATCAAACTGAAAATAAATAATCTAAAAATTTCAATGCTTTATTATAGTTTAAATAAAACAAAAATTATTTAATAGTTAGTGGATAGAGGCATTACTGTATTGTGTTCAATTGTTGTGATAGTACTTGTGGTTATAATATTTAGGTTTCATTTCACATATATATGTAAAAGATAGGCCCAAAACAATATAAAAATAATATAACAACTATTGGAAAATGATAAAACAGGGGAAAAATAGAGTTGAATAGATATATATCTAACTTGCATTACATTCAATCCAAAATGTTGTATACAACAACTCTCTCCAATCACATATATATAGCTATAGAAGCTTTGAAGCTTGGAAGCTTTTGGATTTCTAGATAACTTTGAACTCCTAAAATGTTCTTTACTAGAATAGCTAGAAGCTTCTACCTTTCTAGATAACCTGAAATGTTCTTTTTTAGAACAACTTTATGGAAAACTTCTAGAAATGTTTTGTCTTTTTCTAGACAATCTTAATTTTCCTTAACATCCCCTCTTAAGATTGGCTAGAAAAATCAAAAGAGAGGGGAACATTATATTACTATCCCCCCTTAATGTTCACCTCAATCATGCCTAGCATGCCCCGTAGTTTCAGAAATTTGGCCTCAAGCATATTCTTAGTAAATATGTCTGCTGCTTGGTCTTCACTTGGACAAAATTGGAGATTAACAAAATTTGCTTGAACAAGATCCCGAATATAGTGAACATCAATCTCAATGTGTTTTTTTTTAGCATGAAAAAAAAGATTATTCACAATCTATATAGCACTTTGATTATCACAATACAAAGGAGTAGCTAAACTCTATGCAAAACCAAGCTCAAATAAAAGGTTGTGAATCCAAACTACTTCCTTTCTAGCTTCTTTTGTTGCTCGATATTCTGCTTTACATGAGGAAAATGATGTAGTTGTTTGTTTTTTGCTACTCCATGTAATTGGACTTGACCCAAGCTGAAAAATATAACCACCAGTAGATTTCCTGTCATCTATATCACCTCCCCAGTTTGAATCTATAAAGCCAATCAAAGAAACTGAGGACTTGTAACTATAATGTATGCCATAGTAAATGGTTCCACGAATGTATCACAAAATCCTTTTGGCAGCCAACCAATGACTTTCTTTTGGTTCCTACATAAATCTAGATACCATATTGACTGCAAAACAAATGTCTGGTCTAGAATGTGTTAGATAAACCAAGCTACCAACAAGTTGTCTATATAAAGTAGCATCCACCTTCTTGGAAGTACATTCCTTAGTAAGCTTAATCCCAGATTGAAAAGGAGTAGGGGCTGGCTTGCATTCAAGCATTTTAAATTTTTCTAAAAAATCCAAAGCATATTTTGATTGAGAAATGAACAACCCATCATGAAGCCTACTAATTTGCAAGCCAAGAAAATAATTTAATTCACCCAAATCACTCATATGAAATGCCCCTTTAAGATCTGATTTCAAATCATTAATTAACCCAATATTTGGTCCAGCTATGAGTAAATCATCCACATAAACTACAACAAGAATAATTTCATTGTGCACTCTCTTTACATAAATATTTGGATCTGATTTGCATTTTTTAAACCCATGAAGCTGAAAATACCTATCAATCTTCTCATTCCATGCTCTTGGTGCTTGTTTAAGTCCATAGAGTGACTTCTTTAATTTGCAAACAAGATTAGGATGTTGCTGATCTACAAAACCTGGTGGTTGATCCATATATATTTCTTCATATAAATCTCCATTTAAGAAAGCATTTTTGATATCCATTTGATGAACATGCCACCCAAGACTTGCAGCCAAAGAAAGAATAATTCTAACTGTATTCATTTTAATGACAGGAGCAAAATTTTCTTCATAATCAACACCCTCTTTTTGATTAAATCCCTTAGCAACCAATCTAGCTTTAAATTTTTCTATAGCACCATTTGATTTAAATTTTGTTTTATAAACCCATTTGCAACCAATCACATTCTTACCTTTGGGAAGTGGCACAAGTTCCCAAGTTTTATTTTTCACCAAAGCATCATATTCTTCTTTCATAGCTTGTTCCCATTCTTTCTTTCCTCTAGCTTCCTCATATGAGTTTGGGTCATTAATCTGCAATACTTTGGCCATGAGAGCACTACCATTCCTTGCTTGGTTTCTTGGGCCTTGCATATAGATTTCTTCAACACTCCTTATCTTTTGTATAGCTGAAATGTCATCTTCTTCATCATCACTACCTACAAAAAGAGGTTGCTCACAAGAATTAGTTGTTTCATTAGTGCACACTTCATCTTCATTGATATAAGGAGCATTGGTTGTTGTAGAGTGAGAAGAAGTGGCTGGAAGTTGCGAATGTTCATCAAACTTGAAATCTCTACTGAAAAAGATTTTTTTTTGTTTTCAAATCATATAACTTATAAGCCTTTGATTTTTCACTATAACCCATAAACAAACACTTATGACTTTTTGGCTAGATAACTTGTTTCTCTTTTCATCAGGAATGTGTGCCCAAGCAATACACCCAAATATTTTAAAATACCCAATGTGAGGTTTCCTACCACTCCATGCTTCTTTAGGGGTGATATTTGTGAGAGCTTTGGTGGGGATTCTATTTACAATATGTGCAACACAAGAAACAACTAAACCACAAAATTTATCATGTAAATTTTTAAAATGCAACATACAATGAGCCATTTCTAAAAGAGTTCTATTCATTCGTTCATACACCCCATTTTGTTGAAGAGTATAAGGAATTGTTCTTTGCACCTTAATACCATAATTTTCACAAAATGACTCAAATGCATAATTGCAATATTCACCCCCATTATCCATCCTTAAGCATTTAATTCTTTTCCCACTTTGATTTTCAACTAATAACTTAAAATTTTGAAAAACTTCAAATACTTCATTTTTCATTTCAAGAAAATAAAACCATACTTTCTTGCTATAATCATCAATAAAAGTGAGAAGGTACCTGTTACCTAAAAGTGAAGGATAGCTTGGTTCACATAAATCACTATGAATAAGTTGCAGCGGATGAATAGCTCTCCATGCTTTACTTGAATCAAAAGGATCTCGATGATGTTTCCCTAACACGCATCCTTCACA
>VDFB02144779.1:0-11775 GCA_007258455.2 Sequoia sempervirens | reverse complement strand
GCTCCGTTGAATTAATTTACATTTGACATTATTTTGTTTTTTAAACTCATGAAATTAAGTGTGTAGCTGATTTTTATTTCAAAAGAAGTTAAAATTAATGAAAAGTGTATACAACTTAATGAAATGCATTTCATATATTGGTGTTCATTTGAAAGTAATATAATCATCTTGATAAATATCAATGTTACTTAATGTTCATTGAAACATAATAACATTTAAAAGGTATTAACTCATCTTGAGTAATAGTCAATATCTTCACAAAATCAACTCAAACCCACAAAAAAAAAGGTTGTGAGAGACACCCATTACCCTTCTCTTCAACATATCTCAGAACCTAATGTTCTTGTTTTGGAATAACCCCAATGAAATTTAACTATTACGCTGAATAGGGCTCCAATTAGACCAAATTTACAAAACAACTCTTTAAAACTACTGCCCCTCCAAGATTCCTTTGGACAATATCTCACTAGTTTATAAACATCGAAATTCCACAACTATCATCCTTGTAAAGTCCATCTAAGTCACTCAGTCATTAAACCCTCATTTTGCCTAGATTATAATGGGGTTTATTGAAAGTATGAATTTTCACACCTATCTCACTCAAACAACACCTCAAACATGTTTATAGAAGTCTGCATATGCTTAATACACATTTAGAAATTGTTGCCCCAACACATTTTAGTCACTAACACCCTTAAACCTCTAAATTTCACTTAAAAACCACACTTTTCACATCTAGGGCATCATGCCCAAGCCTTGATTGACCTCAATTACAAAAATGAGAAAACAACTTCCAATTTTTTTAATGAACCACAACAAGATGACTTTTGAACTTCCATCATTTGACAACAAGTTGCAATTTTGACAAGTAGTGTAAAGTTGCAAAGTGGTGCAACTTTTGTTCTACAATTCGTAGGACCAAAAAGAATGTTCCAACACATCTAGTTGGGTACATTTATGCTAGGAATGGTCCTCTTTTGCACCCAAATATGTTGAATCGTTCTGAGCTACATTGGACCGACGATGTCCCTTAAGAGTCCAAAGTGCTAAAAGACAACAATCTTTGAATCTCTATTTCATAGAAATCATGATGCCTATAGAGTCTTTGTCTAAGGCTATGGGATCATGTTAGGACCCTCTAAAATAACCTCTCTCAGTTTTTGCTAGCTCAGAGGCATTTTCCTACGGTGATGAGTTTCTTGTTGTGGAAAAAGTTATCAAATGCAAGCAGTGTAAAGTTGCAAATTGGTGCAACTTTAATTCTACAATTCATAGGACCAAACAAAATGTTCCCAGATGTCTAAATGGGTACTTTTACGCTAGGGATGGTCCTCTTTTTTCACCCAAATACACTGAATCTCTCAGAGTTACATTGGACAGGCAATTTCCCTTAAGAGTCCAAAGTGCTAAAGGGTAGCAATCTTTGAATCTCTATTTCTTAGAAACCATGATGCCTATAGACTCTCCATCTAAGGCTATGGGATCATTTTTGAACCCTCTACAATAACCTCTCTCAGTTTTTGCTACCTCAGAGTCATTTTCCTGCAGTCATGAGTTTCCTGTTGAGGAAAAAGTTGTCAAATGCAAGTAGTGTAAAGTTGCAAAGAGGTGCAAATTTTGTTTTGCAACTCGTAGGACCAAACAGTCTATTCCAACACATCCAGATGGGTACGTTTACACTAGGGATGGTCCTCTTTTGTACCCAAATACACCGAATCACTCTGAGCTACATTGGATCAGGGATTTCCCTTAAGAGTGCAAAGTGCTAAAAGGTAGCAATCTTTGAATCTCTATTTCTTAGAAATTGTGACACCTGCAAACTCTTCATTTGAGGCTATGGGATCATGTTGGGACCATCTACAATAAGCTCTCTCTATTTTTTCTACCTTAGAGGTGTTTTCCTACGGTGATTAGTTTCTTGTTGAGGAAAAAGTTGTCAGATGCAATCAATGTAAAGTTGCAAAGAGGTGCAACTTTTGTTCTGCAGCTCGTAGGACCAAACAGACTATTCCAACATGTCCAAATGGGTACGTTTACACTAGGGATGGTCCTCTTTTGCACCCAAATACGCCGAATCGCTTTGAGCTACTTTGGACCGATGATTTCCCTTAAGAGTCCAAAGTGCTAAAAGGAAACAATATTTGAATCTATATTTCTTAGAAATCGTGATGCTTATAGACTCTCCATCTGACACTATGGGATAATGTTGGTACCCTATACAATAAATTCTCTCAATTTTTGCTACCTCAGAGGTGTTTTCCTACGGTGATGAGTTTCATGTTGAGGAAAAAGTTGTCAGATGCAAGTAATGTAAAGTTGCAAAGTGGTGCAACTTTCATTCTACAACTCGTAGGACCAAATAGACTGTTCCAACACATCTTGATGGGTACATTTACAGTAGGGATGGTCCTCTTTTTTACCCAAATATGCCGAATCACTCTAAGCTACATTGGACCGACGATTTCCCTTAAGAGTCCAAAGTGCTAAAAGGCAACAATCTTTGAATCTCTATTTCTCAAAAATTGTGATGCCTAAGGACTCTCCGTCTGAGGCTATGGGATCATGTTGGGACTTTCTACAATAAATTCTCTCAGTTTTTGCTACCTCGGAGGCATTTTCTTGAGGTGATGAGTTTCTTGTTGAGGAAAAAGTTGTCAAATGCAAGTAGTGTAAAGTTGCAAAGTGGTGCAACTTTTGTTCTGCAACTCGTAGGACCAAATAGACTATTCCAACACATTTGGATGGGTACATTTACACTAGGGATGGTCCTCTTTTGCACCCAAATATGCCAAATCACTATGAGCTACATTGGACCAATGATTTCCCTTGAGAGTCCAAAGTGCTAAAAGGAAGCAATCTTTGAATCTCTATTTCTCAAAAATCGTGACACCTATAGACTCTTTATCTGAGGCTATGGGATTGTGTTGGGACCCTCTACAATAACCTCTCTCAATTTTTTCTACCTTGGAGTTTTTTTTCCTATAGTGATGAGTTTCCTATTGAGGAAGAAGTCAGATGCAAGCAGTGTAAAGTTGCAAAGTGGTGCAACTTTCATTCTGTAACTCATAGGACCAAGCAGACTATTCCAACATGTCTAGATGGGTACATTTATAGTACTGATGGTCCTCTTTTGCACCCAAATACGTTGAATCAGTCTGAGTTGCATTGGACCAGCGATTTCCCTTAAGAGTCAAATTTTAAGTTGATCCAGAAAAAGGGTCAAATGGATGCAATGTAAAGGTGCAAAGGGGCTTAGGGTTTTTTTTTCATTGTAAGTGAAAAAGTGATTCATTTACTCAAATACACTTAAGTTGTGAACTACAAATGAATACAAAGTATATGCATTAAAACATGTAGGTCGTAAAGTATACATTACAATACTCAAATAAACTTAAGTCATGAACTACACACATGAATACAAAGTATACGCATTAAAACATCTAGATCATAAAGTATACATTACAATACTCATAAGTGATAAAGTATACACTTAAGTTGTAAATTATACACGTGAATACATGTAAAGTGTACCCAATATGCATGATATTATCATTCAATAATTGCTATCAGATATAAGATTTACAAAATGCCATGTAGGCATACAACAAATGACCCTAATACATAGTCATTTCCCAGTAGGGGAACGAAATAGAGCTCTCCTTGCCTTCGCAGTTGGCACAGTCTTGCACAAGAGTAGCTTGTTGACATTGTGGAGTGACAACCACTTATACAAACCATTAAGGTAGCAGTCAAACTATGTACAATAGAATAACAAATCTATATTATTCTAAATGACTTAATTGATGATGAAATGGTAATGCAAAATATAAAAGATGCTTAGGCTAACCAATCTATATTATTCTAATCTCTCACATACCTCTCTCAAAGGATCAAAGGTGGCTATTATTGTAGCAGGTCCATGATCTACCATGCTAGGAACATCGCAATATACTTCAAATGGGAAATCTATATTGTCACAATAGAAAGGATGCTTAGACTAAAAAATCTATATTATTCTAAACAACCTAAAAGATGATGAATTGGTAATACAAAATATAAAAGATGCTTAGAATAACCAATCTATATTATTCTATTTTGTCACATACCTCTCCCAAAGGATCAAAGGTGGCTATTGTTGCAGTAGGTCCATGATCTATCATGCTAGGAACACCACAATATACTTCAAATGAGAAATATATATTGTCACAATAAAAAAATATGCTTAGACTAACAAATCTATATTATTCTAAACAACCTGAATGATGATGAATTGGTAATGAAAACTATAAAAGATGTTTAGAATAACCAATCTATTTTATTCTAATTTATCGCATACCTCTCCCAAAGGATTAGAGGTAGCTATTGTTGCAGCAAGTCCATGATCTATCATCCTAGGAACATCACAATATACTTCAAATGAGAAATCTATATTGTCACAATAGAAAATATGCTTAGACTAACAAATCTATATTATTCTAAACAACCTGAATGATGATGAATTTGTAATGCAAACTATAAAAGATCCTTAGAATAACCAATCTATATTATTCTAAACAATCTAAATAATAAACCTTAGTAGATAAACAATATCAAAATGTGATGAATAATATCATACTTGTCCCATACAACAAATGATCTGCTACTCAAGTGTGCCTATAGGGTCATCTCTTACCTTCATATTTTCTAGTAATGCATCATAATCAACACTACTAATTGTCCATAGTTTTTTTGTTTTTGGTCTAGCATGATGTCTCAATAACTTAACATTTTTTGCTATAACAAGGTGTGAATACATCAGAATGGTTGTGTTTCTCATAGTCTTCAAATGCAGGTACATTGTTCTTTCTAATCATATATGTTCTCAACCAAGTTTCAAAAACAACAACTGAACCTGTGGGTGAAGCCACATAAGTGGTTTACACTTTTGAAGAGGAAGGAAATTTCGCATTTTTCCCATTCCTCATTTCAAATGGGTTCGTCTAAACCCTAAGGTTTGACCGAACCATTTAGATGGTTTGGTTGACCCTTAGGGTTCAGCCGAACCCTTGGTTCGGACGAACCAATGAAATCCCCTATTAAAAAATCATACTTAATGGGTTCGGCCGAACCCATTTAGTATGGCTAAAACAAAAAAAAGCTTTCATTTAATTGCTTTTTTTAATTGCATGGATTGGTGGTTCGACCGAACATGGGTTCGGTCGAACCCTAGTTTGACCGAACCTTTCCAAGATGTTCGACCAAACACTTGTTCAGTCGAACCCCTCTTTTTTCACCCTTGCTTCCTAAGGCACCAGAATTGTTGAAAATTTTGCGTTTCGAAGCTTGATTTTAGAATGAAAATGGAGAAGATCTCAAAAACCCAACTATTATCAGGTTCCCCTCAAAACGAGCTATCCAACGAATATAATTTTAGTATGTTTTGATTATATTATCTATCTATTTTTTAAGTTTTATTAAATATAGGTTTTTCACTGAAAACAAAACTCTCTGTTCTGCACAAGTGGAAAAATAGAAGATTATCAAAAAAATTAAAAAAATATGAGTGCCTATATTGGAGTCCTTGATCCAACAAAAAAAATAATAATAATTTCTCATACATACAAGAAAAAGTTATGTGTTATACCTATGTTATGTCTGAATTGTAATTGATTTGACTTTTAAAACTTGATTAAAGAAAAATATTCAATAAAAACTATCTAACCAAGTGGAAGCACTAGATATCGAGTTATAAATCTAAATTGAAAGAATTGAATTTTATCTTTCAAGGAAAAAGTTGCGCTATACAAGCAGGCGTCACTTTTAAAAATGTTGTTTTTGAAAACCAATTTTCGTGGGAGATGGAAAAAGAAGTGCACTGATTCCAAAAATTGAAAAATATTTTTAGAATTTACAGACAAAATATGACAAGACTCTAGTTTGCATCATCTTCAAATTCTTTACGGTTTAATCGCTATAGGTGCCTGAATGTGGAGATTGTGTTAAAAAAAAAAATATGAGTGTCCAGTTAGGCCAAAAAGTGTAAACTACTATTGTGGGATCACCCCTGTGTGATCATAATTTTTTTATCAATATCTATCTATATTAATGTAAACAACCTAAACGACAGTGAAATGGAAATGAAACCAATTTTGAGAAACAAAAATTGAACCTATAGGATACATGAATCCATCATCATCTCTCATCAGTTGTGTTAGCTTTTTCTTTCCCTGTACACATCGTGCCAACCAATAATCTGATCCCTCTTCATTCCCTTGCAATGCTACAATTGCATAGACATGTCTTGGCTGTACAAGATCTGAAAGATGATCGTAGTCAATTGAACTTTCCATTACATCTTGTAATGAGGATTGTGCTACATATAAAGGGTTTAGGTACTGTGGAATCCATGTATCTACCAATTCACTTGACTCACACTAATCCAAATCACATTGAATACAATTATGAAAAAAACAATCCATCTCTTGTGTCCATATGGTCCATGCACTTGCATATGAGCTTTGAACTGAATGCATCTTTGAAGAATCTCTAATTGTTTGACATTCCATTTTGTCTCCCACTATGCCCTCCTCAACTAACCAAAAGAACATATAGACCTGTGAATCAAGTGTCACTCCTCGTGAGAGTGCATAACTACACCAATCCACAATAGAACGCGCATCACTGAATGTTGCACCACCTCTAATCTTCATTTGTTCCTTAACCAAAGCTCTCTTCACACATGCACCTGCACCATCATGCTCTCCTTTTACATGCCCAGCTTCAAAAAAACTCAAAATGTGTGGTACACCCCTCTCTATATGCATCTTGTTGAACCAATAAAACATGCAAGCATTCTTGAATTGCTCTGTGCAGTTATCGGACCAAATCAAATTTTGACCCATTGCAATTCCTTTTTCTTGAAAGAACTCAAAAAAATTCTTAAAACAATGTTGTACAAACTTGGATGAATGAGATCTATCATCACCCATGTAAAAATGGTACTCCGTGATTATCTTCCTATCCTCTTCTGTACTATCAGGGGCATGCCTATATGTTATGTGGACAAAATTAGCAATTTGAATAGAATTATAATATTGTGATTTAACTTTATTTTGTGGTTGCAATGTGTAATTTTTAGAAAAATCAACTACAGATACAGGGTATGTGTAGGATCATGATGGGCCAAAAAGTGGCAATATGATGGGTATGTGGCTGATGACTTTTCTTTTACCCAAAATTGATGAAAAAAAAGGGTTTTTAAAGAAGATTCTCAGCTTTCAACCAATATAAATTATTCTTTACTTTGAATTTAATAAGTAATTATTATTCATTTTCTATTCAAATTATGACTAAAGTCCTGATTGATAGACTAATTGAAAAAAATATATAGCTTTCAAACGGTATCACATTTTTTCAATCCAAAACATGCATCACATTCTATGCTTCGCATACTATAGGATTAAAAAAATAAAAATTGAATTTCATGAAGTTTTGACCAAGTTAAGGTGGTCAGACATATGAGTTTTTTATATTTTTAAAAATTTGTAATAAAAAATCATAATTAATTATTTACTTAGAAATAAATTACAAAAAAATATGCATCACATCAGGACATGAGTCCTCTACTTATATCTAAAATCTTATAAAAAAATATTATCATTTTATTGTGGTCGATTTATAATCTTACTTTTTTTCCCGAAATTTAAGTACTATCTGATTGAAATTTCAGATTTTCACCAAATAGATTTCCTTTTTTTAAACAAACCTAGTAGTTTAGAAAATACATTCAATTTTCTACAGATTCTATTCTTACATATTTTTGAAATAATATAGTTGACTTATTCAAATTTTTACGTCAAGTTGCCTAACTCTGATTTTTCTAATTTTTTTTGCAATTTAAGGGCCTATTTATTCCATGATGATCCTGGACATACCCTACAATAGTTCCAATGGGGAAAGAGTCCTTACACATAATAAATTATTTATCCAACCACTACAACCTATGGCCATTCCTTGCATTCTTATAGAAAATATTTTTCTTAAAATCTGAAATAAAATCAACAATACTCGCATCTAGAACCCTCACCTCCACTCTTCAATGTGTATTTCACTATCTCATACTTGTTTTTCTCAACAATTTTGATGCAGGAGCATCCAGTGGTGTAAGGGCAATCTTGCATCACCCAAAAATAGTTAAATTTCAAGTTTCTCGGTTTTTACATTTTTTTACATTTTTGGATTCCCTTTTCGTCATAATGAAATTCCCAATTTACGGTTTTTATTTTCTATTCCTGGGTTGAAAGATATTGTAGTTTTAGGTTCCCTGATTTGCACCTGAAAATCTTTTGAGTTAGATTTGAGGCACTTAGATTTCCTAGAATGGCGCCGAAACTTGCCAAAATTAGTGTAGCATATTTTGAATGCATTATTGACTTCGAGACCTTTCCAATGGTTCAAACGGTTCGCGAATCAGAGCCCCGGATCAAAAGTTATGGCCCGGGGAAGTTGGTGCACTTTCTAGAAGATACAATTGCAAATGTTCTTTTGAAATTTGAACTTCAAGTTGTAATTTTTCAGCGCCAAACTGCCTAACTCAAATTTGAATGTTGTTTTGGCTCCAAACTAAAGAGGAGCTCTATTTATGGGTGGGTTTCTAATTTTTGGGTAACTTTTTGGGGACAAGCTCGCATATTGCAAAATGGGTGATTTTGTAGCTTTCTGTAACTTGCATGTGTTGTAGAACTTGGGGATTTGAGATCCTCTGCATGTAAGAAGCTCCATTTTCTAAATAATAAAATTATTCTCTTGTTTGTGGGTTATTTTATGTGTGTCGGGCTATGCCCTCATCAAGTGGTATCAGAGTGGGTTTTCTTGAGCGTGTGGACAGATCGCCAATCATGAGGCAGTTCGCACCAAGACCGTGGTTGTGGGTTGAGGTCAAGAAAGATGCCTCCAAGAGTGATGCCTAGTAGGCGTGGTGGTGCCAGAGGTGGTCGAGGTGGTAGAAATGCTAGTGGAAGAGATGCACTGGCAGCCCTCCAAAGACACATTGATGCGTTACAAGAGCAGTTGAGAAGAGGGTTAAACCTGAGGGAGGAAAGTGAGGATGAAGGAGAGGAAGAAGGTTCAAATGTAGAAGAGGAAGAAGAAGCAATTGATCAAGACCAAATGTGGTTAATAAGGGCCATTTCGAATATCGGGAAAAGACCCAGAGCAGAAGTCCCCAGTTATTCTGGAAGTCTAAACCCAGAAGAGTTGATCGACTGGATCAATGAGCTAGAAGAATATTTTGAGTATGAGGATATAGAGGACCCAGATCGGGTTAAGTTTGCAAAAATGAAGCTGAAGGGCCATGCCAGTATTTGGTGGAAAGAGGTCCAGTTGGAAAGAAATCAAAGAGGAAAAGGAAATATTACCAGATGGGATCACATAGTAGAGAAATTGAAGAAACAATTCATACCAGTGGACTACGAGTTAGATTTGTTGAAGAAATTGCAAAGGTTGAAGCAAGGAAGTAGATCTGTGAAAGAATATACTGAAGATTTTTACAAGATAATCATTAGAATGGGCCACACAGAGGTCAATAAGGAGAAGGTAGCCCGATATCTTAATGGGTTACAACCAAGCATTCAGGAGGAGTTAAGCCTAGTCAGAATGACCACCATTGAGGATGTGTATTAGTTTGCTTTGAAGGTGGAAGAGAAGCTGAACAAAAGATTTGATGGCAAGCAAAAAAGAACGAGGAGGTCAAAGTGGAAGGGACAATGGAAGACCTTTAGGAAGCCGAAATGATGATGAAAAGAAAAGTGAAGATGTGGGTACTAGCCGAAGCCAAAGGAATGACAACTTCCATCACCCTCGTGATCAAAACAGTGGTGGTCAAAGAGGTAGAGGACGAGGGAGATATGGACAAGGATCTGGAAGAGGTGGTTTCAAAGGAACATGTTTCTAGTGTGGTGAAGAAGGGCATCCAGCCTATGAATGTCCACAACACCAAGGAAGGGCAGAAAAAAGGCCAGAAGGTCATGGAAGGGTTGTGCATGTAGATGAGGAGGCCCAATCTGAACATTCTGATGATGCTGAAAGTGGAGAAGCCCTAGTGATTAGGAGAGCCCTGGTGACTAAGGAAAAGGAACCAGAACAAAGGAAGAATCCATTTCACACAAGGTGCAAGTGTGAAAGAAAATGTTGTGATGTCATTATTGATGGTGGAAGCACTGATAATTTGGTGTCAAAGGAGATGGTCACAAAGTTGAAGCTGAAGAGGGAAAGGCATCTACATCCGTATCGGATTGCCTAGTTGCAAAAAGACCACAAAGTTTTGGTCAATGAGCAGTGCCTAGTAAAGTTCAAGATCGGAGCTACCATGCGATGAGGTACTTCAGGATATCATCCCCATGGATGCATGTCACATGTTGCTAAAGAGGCTGCGGGCGCCTCGATAGGCTAGCTATAAGCATGATGGCCATGCAAACACTTACTCCTTGACAAAGGATGGGGTTTGTCACAAGTCGAAACCCCTGAAGGAGACCGAAGAAAAGGTATGCAGTAGTGCTAGAATTTGCTATGTAGATGGAAGAAATTTTTTAGAAGGTATGAAGCATGAGCGTGTGTGTTATGCATTGATTCCTAGAGTGAGTAAGGAGGATAGTGAGAAGGTTCCGAAAGAAGTTTCTGGGATGTTGGATGAGTTTCAGGATATTGTTTCGGATAATGTACATGAGGGTTTACCGCCACAAGGAAGATTAGTCATCGATTGATTCTGATTCTTGGAGCCGGCCAAATAAGGCAGCTCATAGAATGACTCCAACAGAAAATGAGGAGTTGAACAGACAAGTTCAAGAGTTGTTGAGAAAGGGTTTGATACGGGAGAGTTTGAGTCCATGTGCAATACCTGTAGTACTAGCACCAAAGATTGATGGGGAGTGGAGGATGTGTATAGATTCTCAAGCCATAAACAAGATAACAATCAAGTACAGATTTCCCCTGCCAAGGATGGATGACCTGATGGACTGTTTGAGTGGAGCTCAGTACTTCACAAAGATCGATCTGAAGAGTGGATATCACCAGATCCGGATTCGAGAGGGAGATGAATGGAAGACTGCCTTCAAGACCAAAGAGGGCCTATACAAGTGGTTAGTCATGCCTTTTGGGCTAACCAATGCACCGAGCACATTCATGCGGCTCATGAATTAGGTACTAAAAGAATTTCTAGGAAGTTTTGTTATTGTGTATTTAGATGATATTTTTATTTTTGGTAAGACACTGGATGAGCATCTGATGCATATTCGGAGAGCCTTTGAGAAGTTAAGAGAAGAGAAACTGTTGATTAATTTGAAGAAGTGCAATTTTGTGAAGAGGGAGTTAGTGTACTTGGGGTTTGTTGTCTCAGCAGAAGGTCTCAAGATGGACCCAAAGAAGGTGAAAGCTATTCTGGAATGGCCTACCCCAAGAACTGCTATCGAGGTGAGATCTTTCCATGGTCTAGCTAGTTTTTATAGAAAGTTCATTAGAAACTTTAGTAGTATTTGTGAACCCCTAACTGAAACAATGAAATGTTGAAACAATGAAAAGAATTCAAGTGGAGCACTGGAGCAGCAAAGAGTTTTGAAATGTTGAAGCAGAAGGTAATAGAGCAACCTGTTCTAGCCCTCCTATATTTCAACAAGGTGTTTCAGGTGGATTGTGATGCCAGTGGTTGTGCCATTGGAGTAGTGTTGAGCCAAGAAGGTAAGCCCATTGCCTATTTCAGTGAAAAGTTAAATGATGCCAAGAGAAAGTATTCTATATATGATC
>VDFB02144778.1:0-29591 GCA_007258455.2 Sequoia sempervirens | reverse complement strand
TAATGAGTTCAATCAATAGAAGTGGCGATGAGGTTGAGGGTAAGGAGGTTGAAGCAGAAATTGGAAGTGGAAGTGGAAGTGAAAATGAATTTGATGATTCGGATTTTCAAATAGAACTAGACGAGGGTGAACATGACTCAAATACTCAGACTCAAGCTGAAGCAGGTTCTATTGAGAGTAGAAAAGTCAAAGATAAATGCCCTTCAAGAATCCTCCAAAGATATGCCAAGGGCCCCTTTGATCCAAAATCACCATTAAAACAATTTGCAACTAAGATGCTGAAACAGCCTGGGTCACGTGGGGGCACTAGAAAGTGGGTGTGCCACCTTTGTCATCTTGACTGGTTTGGGAGCATTACTAGAACTAATTCTCACTTTCTTCTTATTCGAGGCAAAGGTGTAGATGTTTGTAAGAAGGTGGAAAACAATGCAAAGTATAGAGCTGAAATTTTAAAATTATGGGGTTCGAATGAGGAAGCAACACCTATGACAGCTACATTGGCACATAGGAGTAAGGCTGATCAGATTGCAGCAGTTTCTACTTCTACTTTGCAGAGTCAAAGGCCACCAAATCCATTCAGTTCATGTGTAGGAGAGCCTAAGGGGAAACGTAAAGTGGCATCTTCAAGTTCACAACCATTGGCAGATTTATTCAATGCACAAGCAAAGGATGAGGCAGATGATGCTATTGGCAAATTCTTCTTTGCCAATGGCATTCCATTCCATGTGGCTCGCTCTCCTTATTACAAGGAAGCTATGTCAAAGGTAATAAGGGCAGGACCATCATATGTGCCACCAGGGGAAACTAAGTTGAGGACAACAATCTTGGATCAGAACTATTCCAAGATTAATATTTTGATGGAGAAGATGAAGAGAACCTGGGTCTCAAGTGGATGCAGCATAGTCATGGATGGGTGGTCGGACATTAGGCATCGTCCACTCATCAACATCATGGTCACATCTACAGCGGGCCCTTATTTCCTTAGGGCTATTGATTGTTCAGGGCATAGCAAGGATGCTCATTATCAATTCCAGATTCTCAAGGATGCCATAGAGGAGGTT
Source organism: Sequoia sempervirens (assembly GCA_007258455.2). NCBI lineage: Eukaryota > Viridiplantae > Streptophyta > Pinopsida > Cupressales > Cupressaceae > Sequoia > Sequoia sempervirens. The sequence goes on along the minus strand of VDFB02144778.1, from coordinate 28,530 downwards.
GGGCCACAGAATGTGGTGCAGGTAGTGACAGATGCGGCCCATGTGTGTAGAGCTGCAGGGAAGTTGGTTGAGGCAGCCTATAGACACATTTGGTGGACTCCTTGCTGTGTGCATGCTATGAATAATGCACTTAAGGACATGGGTAAAATCAGCTGGATCAAATCAATTGTGAGTGATGCTAGAGATGTGCAGATGTTTATCTACAACCACCATACTTCACATGCACTTTTCAGAACCTTCTCCAAGAAGGAATTCTTGAAACCTATAGAGACTCGGTATGCATCATACTTTATTCTCTTGGAGAGGATGCTTGAGTTGCAAGAGCCATTGCAAGTAATGGTAATGACAACAGAGTGGAACCAATGGCCTGAGTCGAAGACACAGCAGGGGTTGAGGGTTAAGGAGGTGGTGAAGAATGATGTCTTTTGGGCTAATGCCACATATATTGTCTCCATCATTGATCCAGTCTTCAAGGTTATTAGATTTGGGGACTCTAATGCACCTTCCCTTGGAGAGGTATACGAGTGCATTGATTCCATGCTTGATCAAATGAAGGCTAAAGTGCGAGAGAAGGACCCCACAATGCAATTCTACACCGAGCACATTTATCCAATCATTCAGCATAGATGGGAGAAACTCAACACTCCCTTACACATGGCTGCCTATGCATTGAACCCGAAGTGGTATGTGCCACGTCCCGGCAGAATAACACCTATAGAGGATGCTGAGGTGAAGGAAGGGTTCATGAAGGCCATTGACAGAATGTATGATCCTACAGAGGCCAGCTTGCTTCGTACCGAGTGGACAAAATTTGCCACTCTTTGGGGATATTCAGAGGCGGCCAAGGTAGATTTGGAGACTATGTCAGAGGAGGACCCCAAGTTGTGGTGGACTATGCATGGGCCTAGATCTTTGATTACTACTCTAGCCATTCGTTTGCTGTCCCAGGTTTCTAGTTCTTCTGCTGCTGAGAGGAACTGGTCCACTTATAGCTTCATCCACTCTGTTAAGAGGAACAGGCTTACTTCTAGGAGGGCAGAGAAGCTTGTGGCTGTACATAGTGCCTTACGTCTAGTTGACCGCAACACAACTACATACAAGGAGAGTCCAGCAGCCAGATGGGATGTAGAGCCAGAAGAGCCATCACAGATAGATGATGATCCTACAGAGACAGGGCTGGTTGGTATTGGTTTAGATGAGCTTCAGCATGCAGAGTCTAGCAGTTCTAGTGATGAGGAGATTGGCATGGAGCGTGGAGATGATTAGATCATTAGCGGCATCAGGCCATTAGCCTGGAGCCATTTTGATTTACTATTAGTCTATTAGTATTTACTATTTTCAGTATTTTGTTACTTGTACTCTGTTTTGGAAGTTTGAAGTTTGAACATTGATAATACAGTGATACTTGATTGTAATTATCAAATTATGATTCATGAATCATGATTATGAAACTCAAATTATGAAACATATAGTTCTTGTTGCATTTTCCAATGTCAATGAAATGATATATTATTGCAATGTGTTATTGTGTTTAGAGTTTAAACAATTAAATTATTAATCTTTTAAGTTTTAATTTTCAAGTACTATATGTATTTTTAGCCACCCCTCACTGCCCTCACTGGCCCCTCACGCCCCCAATTCTAGGCCCCCCATCTCCCATCCTCCTAAACATGTCCTCACAGCCTCCGGCCCCCTGGCCCCTCAAAACCCGTGGAACATTGTTTTGATATATAAAAAGAAATTAATGCTAAAATGATAATTTTCTTTTTGAGTAATTTTAATCTATCTTATAGTTTAACTAGCTTTGTAATAATTAATATAAGGTTTTGAGGTAAGTTTTCTTTCTAAGAAGTAAATAAATAAGAAAAATAATCTTCCTTAACATTTCAGGTTTCTTAGATCACACTTGATAAGTTATCTTTTTAATAGCTAAAATATGATCTAAACAAGATATAAGGCAAAAAGATTTCGTAGGCTTTCTCTAAAACACAGTTTTCCTTTTAATAATTCTTCTTTTATTATTTTCTTTCTTAAGATATTATCTTATATTTTTAATATATTTATGTTTTTAAATTAATATCCTCTCGTCTATTAATTAGTTTCTTACTAAGATGCTTATTGTTATCTAATTATTTTATTCTCATTTATTCAAGTTATCCTTTTTAGCATTTTATTTTTCTTTATTATCTTTTCAATTTTTTAGCTTTTTGCTTCATATTAATTGTCAATCTTATTCTCGCACTCTCCTTTTTTAGTGGTGATTTAAGCTCCTCTTCTCTTGTTTTCTTCTTCCTTTTATCATGTTATTTTACTTACCTTCTTTAATTCTATCATTGGACTGTTTTCCTCATCTTAACTCCTATTTTGATTCATGTGCAACCTCTCCCCTTCCCCCATCTATTTAACATTTTTTGGTTTGCAATCAACCATAATTTTTCCTCTTTCAACTCTTTCTCATCTTGATGATGGATCACGGAGCATGATCTGAAACGTTGATGCAAGCAAAAACATACATAGTTTAATCTAGAAAAGCATACTGTCATCATAATAACCAATCAAAGTAGGATTGCTCCCTACGTTGTAGTGAATGCCAAGTTGAATTGTGTCCTAGCCATATCAAATGATGTGCTTGGTAACTCGGAGATAACATGCATGAAGCATTTGAATGAATCTAGAGACAACACTAAGAACACATGAACTATCCAATTTAGAGTGAGTGAGATAGATAAAATTACCTAGCAAAGGCTTGTAGAGAGTAAGATCCACCATGGCAGCCTCAAGTGTTGAATTGACTTGAAGTTGTGTACATTGAGGGAGAGGTGTAAGAGTTGCTTTATAATATTAAAGACCAAAATTTTGAAGATTTAAGGTATATTGTTGTTGGAAGAGTGTAACTCCTATTGGAGTTTTAGAGATTTGAATTCCGAGGAAATAATGTACAAGATCCATATCCGCCATCTCAATTTTTTTTTGCAGCTTGACCTTCATTTCATAAATGAGCAGAAACAAGTCTTTGGTAAAGTTCAAATAATCAACATATAACATAGAGACCATAATCCCCTCACAATGAACATAGCCTAAAATAATGGAAACCTATGGAGTATTGATACTATTCCCAAAGGGCTTGCTTGAGGTTATATAGAGATTTCTTCAATTTACAAACAAGGGAATGTCACTTCTTCGTTGAAAGTTAGGCCACTCAATATAAATCTTCACATATATATAACCATGAAGAAACACTCTTCATATAATTAAGATGAACCTTGCCATCATATTTTGTTTTGTAGTCCCATTTGTGTTCTACAAATTTGGCATGGTTAGGATGAACAAATTTCCAAGTCTCATTCTTCATGAGAGCATCATACTTTTCTTGCATTGCATCTTCCTAGTGACAATGGCCCTTAATTTTGTAGGTTGTAGGATTTTTACTTTGAGTTGTAAGAGCTTAGTGCATCCACAATCGAGTCCCTCCATGACTCCCTAACTTCTTGTAACTTGGGAGTAGCATCCTTTAGTGTAGTATCATGACACAAGTAGGTGTCTTCATAGGAGCAATAGATGAAGGTTGGTTTTTTGGAACATGTTGGACTAGTGTCACCTCTAGTTGAGCAATTGGGAATTCTTAACTGGAACAAACCATTTTCAAGAAGTTCATCTTCAATATGAAGATATTTCATTCACAATCTAGGGCAGAGGAAAAAATATCCATTGGTTGAGTGATAAGAGCTTCCTCTTTGCAAGCAAGAGTTTGGATAGAGGTAAAAAATTGTTGGAACCCTCAAGGGCAAGTAAATGTGGAGTGGTCTTATGAACACATGAGATATCTTCATGGAAGACATCTCTCTCAATAAGATCCTTGGTTGAAGGATTATATAGATGACAGGCCTGGACTTAGTGTTATAATTAAGTAGAACACATTTGCAACTCTTAGGTTCTATCTTGTGAAAATACTTGTTGGGGATTTGATCCCAAGATTCAAATCTAAAGACTTGGAATGGGAAATGTTTTGTTTATACCCCATTGAATCTTCATACATATTACACCCTCTAAGAGCTCAATTAGATAGATTTTTGGTTGATGATGTGGTTGGCATAGACCACAACTTCTTCCCATACTTAGATTTCCACATGGTTAGCATGAAGCATGTGTCTAGCCATCTGCATGGTGGTGTGATTCACTCTCTTAGTATATCCTTTTTTTGTGAAGTGTAGTGAACTATGCTTTGACATGTGATGTTGTGATTGATAAGAAATTGTTGGAACTCTCTATTGACATTTGGCTCACTCCCCAAACTCTCTTGCTCCCATTTGATCTTCCTTTTAAGTTGGTTCTCCATAAGAGCTTTGGAGTCTTCGAATTTGGAACACACCTCATCCTTACTTTTGGGGTAATAGATTTATAGAAATTTGATGTAGTCATCGACAAAGTATCTAGCTCTTAAAGGTGAGGCCTCTTGTATGAGTCCACAAAAGTCACCATGAATGAGCTTTAGAGCCAAGAGTGGCTTTATGTGCTTTGTGCTTTGGAAAGGCTTCTCAATGGTGCTTTCCTAGGATGCCATCTTTATAGATTCCCCTTGAAGGATTAATGGAAGTCAGTCCTTCAATTAGAGGCTATAGTGGCTTATGTGCTTTATTCTTTGGAAAGGCTTCTCAATGGTGCTTTTCTATGATGCAATATATATACTTCATTTCTAGGATTAATGGAAGGAAGTCCTCTAATTGTGTTGTGAATGTTAATATGACTTATCAATCCAGAGTAGGTACAACCCCAATTGTTGTGCCAAAGGGAATGTGTACCATCTACCTTTGTGAACATAAATCACAATCTCTAATATATTGCAAGATGGTAATGAATTGTCAAGCTTGTACATTTGATGTCTCATCTCAATATACTTCTTTGAAACTTGCTTATTGATGGAGACATTACTACTTTAGGATTTGAGTGTTGACTTGTCTATGATTACAAACTGTTATCTTTGATGCATAGAAGAATAATTGACAAGCATTCTCCTATGATTGGTCATGTCGTGACTTATTCTTGAGTGGACTAGCCATCCAATGAATATCCTAGGATAGGAAGAGATATGTAAGATGGTGTGAGTTTTGGCCGAAAAATTGTCTTCCCTAGTGTGATTATCATGCTCTTCAAGATATCATATCCATAGTTGATGCTCATCATGATTGGGCTTTTGCTAATAGCCACAACTATTCTTCCTCCCAAACTAATTTCTATTAGAGCATTGTATCCAAATCTTGATCCTTTAGATGGTCTAATGGCATTGGCATGGGTTTTCTTAGTAGTGGACAATTTCTCAAAGTTTTGTGCAACAAATCGCAAAACTAGGTGAGCATTCAATACACTTGCTCAAAGAATGGATCCTTTGTCTTCTTAATGAACATGCAACACATTTAAAGGATGCATAATAAATTTCATAATCATGTTGTAATCAACTCAACCAAGTTATTTAAACTTAGGGCCACTAGATTGAGTTGCATATAAATGTTCTCTCCCATTTTTGGTTGGATTTAATGTTGAATCACATGTTATATCTTTGTATTTTTTCTTAAAGTTTGAATTATGTGTGTATCTTGTTTATTCCACATGTCATCACTTTGGTTATTTCTTTCTTGAACCTTGGTGAATTTGTTTATTTTTGTGTTTTAACTAAGTCCATGAGGTTTGGATGCATATTATGACCTCACATTTTTTTTATTATAGTATTTTCCTTTAGTTTTGGTTTTGCAATGCTGATAAAAATTGAAGTGTAACATTGAAAATTGTATACCCTTGCAATTTCATACTATATTTTGTGTCCACTTTATTGTCCATTCCCTTAGTGGTTCTCTAATATCATTTTAACTCTTGTATTTGCCTTTCTCATTCTCAATGTGCTTAGTTCTTGTTTCGTGTGTTTTCTTTTTATCAAATTTTATGTTACTTTTGTGTTAGCCTTTTGTTTTCCTACTGTCTCATTGTTTTAGAGCCAAAATTGTCTAGACACTAATATGACAAGTGGATGTTTAGCATTGTGTGGTAATTTCTTGTTTGGAGGTTGTTTTTGAGCATTGTTTCACTTGTCACTTGCCAAGGTTATGGGAATAGCTTGAGACAAATTCAAATGGCTTGTCAACTTCTCTCTCTTGCCTCTCTCATTTTTGAATCAATATTTTTACTTGGAGCTCTCTTTGGCTCTCTTCTTGCAACCTTGGTGCTTCATAACTTCCTAAAACTCTTGTTTAGCTTTGATTCCTCCACTTGAGTATATCAATGTTAAGCTTTGATTCCATGTGTGCAAATTGGCCTTTTCAGTATGGCTCTCTTATTCTCCTTGGCTCCTTCAAAATCCTCACATGCAATATTGTTATTGTTCTTTGTTTCATTTTATTTTTATTGTAGCTTCCTTGTACCTTGAGATTTTCACATCCTTTTTCTTTCATTTTAGTTTACGTAATATATATTGTCGTTGTTCTTATTTTCTAGATGCACTTAGAGTAAGAACATACACAATTTTTCTATCTATCTATCTATCTATTGGCTACTATGGAGGTAGAAATACTGAAGTAGGGTTTAGACCTTAGGGAAAATCCCCAAACTATCCCAATGTTTTCTTGTTCTTTGCAGTTGCAAATTTCTTTGGGTGGGGATATCTGGCTATTTGAGAGCTTGGTGATATTTTCCATCTTCTCTTTTATTTCATAGCATTTTAATTAGTTTCTTTCAATATATTAGTTTATTACTTTGTTATTATATCATTCATGTTACAGGTAATTTCGAGTCACATTTTCTAGTTTTCTCTTTTAGTATGTGTAGGTTGTATTTTTATGGATAGAATGGTGTTTCAATTTTTTTGATCATATAGGACAATAATACGTCATGTTGACATCCATGCAAAGTGCTTGCATCCAACCTAGTAGCATGTATATTTTAGTGATAAATTCATTTCTTTGTATTATTATTATTCTAAAATTGAAATTTGTAAATTCGTAGTCCAAAGTTTTGTAAACTGTATTCTATTAATTTCTCTCATGTTCTAGCTTAGTTAGAATTTACGTTCTCTTATTTCTAAAGCAGTTATGGATTTATAGTTTTACTTTGTTAAATTATAATAAAATGTATTTAATTTAGAACTAGTACTTCATAATATAGAAGTAGAAAAAATTGTTTGGCTAATACACCTTAGCTAAATCATTTTTTTCCTTTTATGTTTTTGTGAACTTAACATTCCACATCACTTTTTTGTTGTTGTGGTTCACCTTTACATTTTGGTGAACTTGACACTCCACTATCTTCCAAGCAAAAAAAAATTCTTTCAAAAATACGAACAATTTTTTTCTTTTCTCAATTTTTTTGGGGGCATTGCCCTAAACCCCATTCCATAGTTCTAAAGGAGAAATACAATATCCTTTGGCCAACTACATCCACTCCTTGCTCAAACTTCTTTCTCTTTCCTTGTTTGGTGATCACAAGCAATCTAACCATGGTAGATCTCTTTTGCCAAACTTTTAACACTTCTAATAATTCCTTTTTTGATCATTCCTTCTCTCAAGATGATTTTGACATGTTAAATGATGCTCTTGATGACTTCATCCATGTTACTTCTTCCTTTATTTCTAGTCCTAAACAAGAACCTCATGCCAATGCTCTCCCTTCTAGCGATGAAGCATTGTTGAGTGAAGATTCACCTCACATTGGATCCTCTGTGGATGGATGTTGAGCATACCCCTTTTAATTCTTTTCTTACGAGTGGAAATGATCTTGGGTGAATGGAACAACGAGTTAACATCTCCGTCAAAGTTACACTGTACTTTTTTATTGTGTGTTTAAGTAATTGGACCTCTTTGTCTCCATCTCCTCTTTCACTGTCTATTGTCTCTACGACTTCTAAATTTTTTTTATGGCATTCAATCTTCTTTTATTCCACATAAACAAGAGTGTATCTTGTCAAGGCTTCTTAAGGCCCACTTGATCACTCTTCCTCCTAGACACAAGAAATTTTCTAAACATGCACAACCAACACTTTCTTTTTGTGCATATCATCGAGTGCTCACCCATTGCACCAATGAATGTTGAGCCTTGCATGATCAAATACAATAAATTCTTTACACAAATGCTATCACCCTTCCTTCTACAAATGTGCATATGCCCCTTCTTTGCATGACAAGTGACATTGGGGTTCACCTCTATCCAATTCATTATTCTTCCTCTATTATGACATTGAGATTACCTTGGTCATAATATGATCACACTTCTACATCATTATATGGATTTTTCCTTTGTCATGACATAAGATCATCTTTGTCATAACATTGCAATTACCTCAAGCTATATATTTGCTACAAAATATGAGAACATAAGATGATCTTTATCATCACATTACTCCATGTGAGTATATCAATGTTAAGCTTTGATTCTTCCATGTGAGCACATTAGCATTCATCAAAATTTTCTCACATTAGCTATATGATCATTTTTCTTTATTTGTTTGCTATATGTTCTCTCCTTCATGTGCATGTTTGTGATGTTTTGACGTAGTGATTTTGTAGGTTTATTCTTTCTAACACTGTTGTCTTGTGTAGGTTTTTGTTGTCTAATGCATTTGTTTTGTAAGTTCTTAGCTTGGGGGCATAATCACCCCATTTGAGGATATTTTTGTGTCCTCTATAGTATCCTTTTGGTTTCTGTGATTTTTTCCCTTTAGTACTTTCCCTTTTTACTTTAGCATGTATATTCATGTAGGTTCATAAGCCCACTAAAGTGGGGGAAAAAGACAACATAAAAAATTGCATATGCTTGCAATTTCACATTATATTTTGTGTCCACTTTAATGTCTATTCTCTTAATGTTTCTCTAGGCTCATTTTAGCCCTTGCATTATCATTTCTCTTTCTCAAGGTGCTTAGTTCTTGTTTCTTGTGGTCTCTTTTTGTCAATTTTTATCACTTTTATGTTAGCCTTGTGTTTTTCTAGTGTCTTATCGTTTTAGAGCCAAAATTGTCGGACACTAGTACGGTGTGCATACATTTGTGTGACATGTTAGTATCTCTCGACAATTTCTTGTTTGGTGGCCATTCTTGAATTTTTTTCCACTTGTTACCTACCCAAGTTAGTGGAAACAACTTGGGACAAATCCAAATGACTCATTAACCTCTTTCTCTTGTATCCTCTCTCATTTTTGAATCAATCTTTTCACTTGGAACTCTCTCTTGTGCTTTCTTCTTGCAACCTTGGCACTTCATAGCTTCCAATAGCTCTTGTTTAACTTTGATACCTCCATGTGAGCACGTCAACCTTCAACAACATTTTTTTTGTGGCTCTCTCATTTTCCTTGGTTCCTTCACAACCCTCATAGGTGATATTGTTTTTATTTTCTTTGCTTCATTTTATTTCTAGTATCTTCCTTCCATGTGCCCCTAAGAAATTTGAGATTTTCACATATTTTTCCTTCATTCTAGTTTACATAATCTATATTGTCAATGTTCTCATTTTCTAGATGCACTTAGAGTAAGAATACACAAAGACGATTTTTCTATCAATATATCTATTAACTTTTGTGGAGGTAGAAATACCAAAGCAAGTGTTTGACTTGAAGGAAAACTCCCAAACAACCCCAACAATTTTTTTGTTCTTTGCAATTGTAGATTTCTTTGGGTGGAGATCTATAGCTACTTGAGAGCTTGGTGATGTCTTCCCTCTTCTCTTTTATTTCATTGGTATTTTAATCAATTTATTTCAATAGATTAGTTTTTACTTTGTTATTATATCATTCTTTTTACTAGTAATTTTATCACATTTTCCAGTTTTCTCTTTTTGTATGTGTGGGTTGTATTTTTCTAGATAGAATAGTGAATTTTATAATTGTATGGGATAATAGCATGTTGTGTTGAAGTCTGTGCAAAGCGCTCATGTCCAACTTAGTAGCCTCTAGATTTTAGTGATAAATTTATTTCTCTATATTAATTATTATTTTGAAATCAAAATTTGTAAATTATTCATATTTTAGAGTTTTGTAAACTATATTTTACTAATTTCTCTCATGTTCTGTCTTAGTTAGAATTTACATTCTCCAAGTTGTAAAGAAGTTTTGGATTTCTAGTTTCATTCTCTAAGTTGTAAAGAAGTTTTGGATTTCTTGTTTTACTCTATTAAATGGTAATAAAATACATTTAATTTAAATATAGTAAATCCTATATAGAAGTACTTGCAAACCCCAAAGGCAGATGTGGAGAAATTAGCTCAAAAGTTATTCATACCAGAAATATTAGGCAGGTTGGAGGACGTATTGGATGCGGCCTCTCTGGGACTTGGCATACCTAAGCCTCGTGACATGGAGCTTCTCTCTATTGGAGGTGAGGTAGTAATATTTTACCCTTTTATCTTGAACATTAAAGGCGCAACTCTGCTTAGGCAAAGGGAGCGGGCTGAGGTGGGAGTAAGCTACTTGAAGAAGATGCTACATTTTCAGTCAATTTAGGACTTTGAGTGGGTTGACAATTTTATCAATTATGTGCAAAGTTTTGGTGATGAATAGTACATTTTTGTAAGGTCGGTATTTTTTTTGTTGTGTTGAAAGTTTTGCCCTAATTGGCAATTTGGTTGTTGTAGGGACATGGAACCCTTTTTGGGTGGTGGGCGCTTGGATAATGGTCTGGCTGATTTTTTAGCCAGCTTTTAGTTTTGATGCTTGTTCCGATACCCTGGCTCTATACAGCTGTTTTTGGGTGCTTGGTTAGGGGGGTAACAGTTTTTTGGTATATTTCTAATGCAACTTAAACAAATGTAATCCTGCTTCTATATTAATAAAAATAGTTCAGGCCTTCGGCCTTTTATCAAAAAAAATCCTAATATAGAAGTAGAGAAAAATCATTTAGCTAAATTAAAAAATTTCCCCTTTTACATTAAGTTACTGAGATTGTTATATGTATTGCTTCCTTTATTGATCACATTCCTTAGATAATTAAAATATAGGTAAGTCTATGTTGATCTCGATGTTTCGATTATATGAGGTACTTACATGTACTATGCCATTTATTTTCCTCTTAGGATATCAATGGAAAAGTGTTTCCTTATGTCCCTAAAGTTTTGGAGACTCATAGGTGGAAAAAAACGTCAAAACCTTGCTTCTTATTGGTATTGTTGAAGTCTTATCTCTTAGTTTGCGTGATTTAGAACCCTCATTATTGGTCTAAGTTTCTTGTTCTCATATCCATGAGTCTTTTTTCTTTTGTATGCTTTAAGTCTCCATTGCCTAAGATAATGCAAAGTGACATACTATCAATGAACTTGGTCCTAGAGACTTTCTTTTGAAAGCTTGTTGAATTTCTCTAGTATTGAGGTGCCTCCATGTGGTGGTACTTGGGGGGATTGTCTACTAATATGTTCAATTTGGTTCTTTTATTGGGTTTTTTGGTGTGAAGGGGTTTTTTTCCTATCTATTTTACCCCCTGTAATGTGAACAAGGTACATGTCACATAAAACTTGCACCCTGTTGAACAAGGTGTTCAGTGTTCTAATGACACAATTGAAATGACCTCATGGTGTGGGACCTTGCGAAATGAGGTCAAGTCTCCAGAGAAGGTCGACTTCCTCTTCTAAACTAAGTGCAAATGTGTTGGTCTAACTCAACACATGAAATCCTATTGCTAATCTACTCTAACAACTCACAGAGGAAAAGGGATAGAAGGAGAACATGAAATGAAAAGAAGGTGATGCACCAAGATAGAAACTTGTTTCTTCTTTGCTTCAGATTGCTCAAAATATCAACAAATCAATTAGAACAAGCATTCAAACATGAAGGTAAAATAGTTTTACTCAAAAATGCAAGAAATAGCTATGATAATAGTAAGATTTTATTGATGAGGCATAAAAGCTAGATTTTACAATGGCAGAATGTAAGATACGGTGTCTGCAAAAGAAACCTATGAGAGGAGCCCAAAAGAAGAACCCTTAAAAAAAATACGAGTGTTGCTTTTATAGATCAAGCATAACTTGGATGAATCTAGGTGAACCCTAACCAACTAGGGTTAGCAGTCAAGGAGATCTGATCAAAGAAATATCTGCTCATGAAATCCACACCAAGAAGAGCCTAGAGAGAACAAAACCTACATGCCATCCCCCTGCCATAAATACTTGCCTGAAAGTCGTCCAAATCTCTCACAAAATCAAGGATATAGGTATAAATCCGTCAAAAGGGATAAAGCAACAACAATGAATATGGCCACCACAAAATCCACTTGTAGAGGTTAGAGAATGTATTTAATGTTGTCCCTGAAACCTTAGAAATCAAATTGGCCGCTCAAAAGTTGGATCGAGCATTAATGGCTTTGCCCAGAAAAATATGTAAAAAATCTGTGGAAAGGTCAAGGCATCAGGCTTGAAGGAAAACCTTTGCTCATGCATTAAATGGTTTGGAGGGTTGAAAAAAAAACTTGTTAGAGATCGGGCGTTGGGCCTGCATCATACTACTTACACATCTTCATATTGACGTCAGACCATCGGAGATGGGGCCTCGGGCCTACCGCTTAACGCATACCAAAGGAAAAGAAGAGAGGAGTGAAGGAGCGAATCACAAAGTCCAAAAGGGTAACCCTTTTCGGGCTTCGGAGGTTGGGGATAAGGCTTACGCCTTACCGCAGAGACAAAAAGGGGAAAGAGGAAGAGCGAAGGTGGAGGTTCGATAGGAGCTATCGAGGGTTAGAGAGAAGGGTTACCTCTTACCGGAGAAAGGTAAGAGGTAAAGGAGAAGGCCGAAGCCGTTGTCCGAAAACTCAACACGTAGTCGATTTTTCAAAGGAAAGAGTGAAATGAGAAGGAAGAAGGAAGAAAGTGGAAAGTCTGATGTCCAAAAAGCAAAAGACGAGATTTCGGGGATTAGGGGTTTGGACGAAGGCTTACGCCTTGCTAGGAAAAGCGGTAAGGCTTAAGAGGTAGGGTCGAACCCGACACCCAAAGCACTTAGAAGGAAAAAGTGAAGAAGGGCGAAAGAGGGAAAGAGATAAAAGGGAAACCCAATCTCCGAAGTTCGACAAGTCAAGACTTAGACAAATCTTGAAAAACATTTTTGAGACTTTAGTGATTGGGGGTTAGGCTGAAGGCTTACTAAAAAAGCGATAAGGGTTAAAGGGTAAGGCCGAAACCTGAAACGAAATACTTAGGAAAAAATGAAAGGAAGAAGAGAAGGAGCGGGAGCAATGAAGAAGGTATGTAGGTAGAGAGGTAAGCGAAACCTTGAAAGTCTGAAACTTTAGGACTTAGCCAATTTTAGGAACCTTCAAAGAGAATTCATGCAAGATGGACCATGTAGGATCTCTTAGATCGGTTATCAATGATGGGTCATTAGTGGGTGGTATGAAATGTCAACATTTTTGGCGACTTCTGTGGGATGATTGCCTGCTAATCATGGAATCTAGGGGCTTTAACAGTCCATTGGGCACAAAGTCATGAAGGGGATTTAGAAAACTGGGCCTCCCAAGGGCAAAACGAAACATGTGCAGGCTTGCACTTGGAGAAAAGCATGGAAACTAGAACATACATTCCCTTAAGGAGAATGCAAGGTGTGCAAAAGCACTTCATGAAAAACAAGATATTTACAGTATGTATATGAAACTCAAAACTTTCCAGAAGTAATGTTTGAGATGAATCCATTGACTGAGATTGGAAGAACCTCACCATCCAACCTAGAAAGATGGAATGCATTGGCCTCCTTGCAAGTTGATGACTCTAAATGACATCAAACTTGGAATGTCTTCTAGCTTTAGTTTTGTGCATCCCATTTCAGCACTGGATCCCCCTCTTGGAACACTATGTGAACTGCTTTTTTGTCAAAATTTCTTTTTCCCTGTGCTTGATGAGTTTCTATGACTTGCATAGATTTGTTCCTTGTCTTCTCAGTTCCAAAATCTCAACCAACCTTACTATCATAGCATCATTTTCTTCTAATTCCAATTGATGTGCCAACTCAAGAGAAGGTAGCTCCAATGATCATGGTAACCTCACCTCCCTTCCATAAACTAATATGAAAGGAGAGTTACCAATTGTTCTTTTAGGAATAATTCTATCAACCCAAAGGACTGTCTTTAGTTTGATATGCCAGACTCTTTGATTGTTCTCAATGGTCCTCTTGATAATCCTGATGAGTTTTTTGTTTGAGGACTCATCCGAGGCCATACCCTAAGGGTAATAATTAGATGAGGTCTTCAAATAAATGCCATGCCTAATTGCCCAATCAAGGATCTGAGCACTAGTGAAAGCCTTGGCATTATCTGAAATGATGGTAGAAGGAGTGCCAAATCTTGTAACAATTCCATCAAGGAATTCCAAAATTGAAGCATTAGTGGCATCCTTCAAGGCAACTGTCTTAGTCCACTTGGTGAAGTAGTCCGTGGCTATCAAAATCCATTTATCACCAACACTTGATGGTGGATTTATCATACCAATAAAATCCAAGCCCCACTATGTAAATGGCTGATCAACTTGAATGGGATGAAGAGGGAGGGCGACCAACCTTTGCTTTCCAGAAAAGAAAGCACACCTTTTGCTATTTCTCACCCATTTGTGAGCATTGTTGAACAAGGTTGTCCAATAATAACCAACCCTCATGATTTTTACAGTAATAGTCCTTGCAAAAAAATGGCCACCTAAAGGGCCATCATAGAATTCTTCTAGCATTTTGTTGACCTGATCTACCTCTATGCATCTTAATATGACTCCATTGAAATCCTTTTTGAAAAGTATGCCATCCGCTATGACATAGGGAATGGACTGTAATATGAAATTTCTTCTCTTGGTCCTATCTAGACCTAGAGGATACTTACCTTCCTGCAAAGAGGTAGTCATATCACACACCCAGTTGCCTTGTATGCTGGCATTTGGTGCTTCTTGTTCCTGTAGCACAAGGGTAGCCTCTGCAGAAGTCTCAAATGTTGAGACAAGTTGCTCACACAACCCCTTGCCTCTCACTAACTTGGTGATCTTGATGTTAACGTCATACTCCATCACCTTGGTGATCCATCCAACCCTTTTTTTATTGATAGCTCGGCTCAACAGTAACTCTTTAATGTTGACATGGGGCACCATTAGCTGTATCTTATTGTTAGACAACATGTGTTTGAATTTTTTCAATGCTCTAACAACAACAAGAGCTTTCTTTTCAACACAGCTTTACTTGACCTCATAATCTTTAAGCCCTTCACTAAAGAAAGCAATGGGCTGCTCCACATTTTTTTTATTTAGATGTGTTAGAACAACTAATATACTTGCTTGACCTCCAAAGGTATAAAGAATGGAATCCTTGTCATAATTAGGATTGACAAGGGTAGGAGCCTGAGCAATTTCTTGTTTGATAGCCTCAAAGCTATCTTTACCTTCCTTGGTCCATTTGAAGTCCATGTTTTTCTTGAGCATAGAGGTAAGAGGCTTTACCAAAGCAACAAGATTTGGAGTGAACCTCGTCACAAAGTTAATTGTGCCCAAGAAACTTTGTAATCCCTTCTTGTGACTGGGAAGTGGGATGGCCAAGATAGATTTTACTCTTGCAGGATCAGTGACCAAGCCATCCTTTGAAACAATGTGTCCAAGTAATTTGCCTCAATCAATGGGAAAGACACATTTATTTGGATTTAGGGAAATATCATACTCCTTGCATTTTTGAAATACTTGTTCAAGTTGACTAAAATGATCTCTTGCATGCTTCAAATGAAAACACTGTGATATCATCAAGTAGACCAATACAAACTATCTAAACACACCTTGGAATGCCATATCCATGGCTCTTTGAAAAGTGGCACTTGCATTGGTTAGCCCAAAAGGAATTTTACAATAAGCATAGGTGCCCCACTTTGTAGTAAATGTTGTCTTGTGTCGATCAGATTCTTCGACTAGAATTTGATTATAACCTGAATAACCATCCAAGAAAGAAAACCTTTCTGACCCATTGACTCTTTGTAAAATCTACTCCATGGAAGGGAGGGGATAATGATCTTTTAGGGAGGCTCTATTTAGATCCCTAAAATCTACACAGTCTTATTTCCCCATTCTTTTTCCTGACAGAAACTAAGTTTTCCACCCATGAAGAATGTTTGATAGGAAATATTTTTGGATAGCTCTTGAGGAGTATCCCCAATAGACTACTTTTGTTTTCCGCCAATTTTCAGGCCCATTCAGAGCCTCTAAGTGCTTTAAAATTGACTTTGAATATTTTAATAGGATTTTCGGAAATTGAAATTTTAATATCTCTCAAATGACAAATGATATTGAAGTGATTTCTTCACCATTGGCTTCAATTTATCATTCCAGAGGTCTGCGTAAGATTTTGTGTCCATACATGCATAAATACAGACTTACTTAAAATAGTAACTTGGCAAATTTAGCCCTTATTGAAAAGAAACAACTTTTTTTGGTTGATGCAAGATTGCTCTTACACCCTAGATACTCTTGTATCAAAAATATTTCCTCAATTCAGCTAAAAGCTCTAATAAATTAATGATATCAAGTTTCCACAATCCATAGTGATTATTGTTGAAATAGTTTCTAGATTATTGATGCAAAAATATCTTATACAATCAAATCCAAAAACCATTTCAGCAATAAACTCCAAAAATGTCTTCAAATGTAGTGGGACCAAATCAAATCAAGAGAAGTTTTTAAAAATGGTCGAACTAAGCTTAGGATTGACCTTTGTGTATCATTTGTACCACTGGATTGGGTTGAATGAGGATATAGTGACCATGTCTCGTAGAGGAGTATTATGGAGAGTAAAATATTCTCTAGCACAATTGATCCAACTCGTAGGGTCTATACCATCAAATTTGAGAAAAAAACGTTTTGGGTCCCAAGGGATGCGATTCAAGTGAAAATTAGATTCAAGGTTAGAGAGCAATCATGGGATGAGTCACAACTAGATATATGGTTGAGATATTCCAATATTTAGATTTTTCCATCACCATGGGATGAAACATGAGAATCAAATTCCTCTTTTTAGTGGCTACTAGTACATCTATTTCCTTAGATCACGTATTCACCATTAGGGAGGTAAAAAAATGTTGTGAAAGTTATATACCAAAATGATTATCTTGAAGAGAGGATGATAACAAGATAATTAGCCAAAGAATAAAATAATACCTAGACTTCCCTCTTGGGAAAATCTTACATTCCTTGTGACAAACTAGGGAAATAATTGAAATATAAAAAATAAAATCTTATAAATAATAATACAATGAACTAGCCAAATAGTTAGTATTGTAGGCCTCGATAGAAAATGTGTCCCATAGAAATTTTTACAATCCTATAAAGGTATTAGTAATATTGTTGATCCAAATAGCAAGCAAACAAAGATGGATTTGGTGAATTAGAGAGCATAATAACAATACAAATATGATAGATATGTACAAGAAAGGATAAATCTATAAATACAAAAGTGATCTAGAGATGCGAAATCACCCTAAGACATATATGTATGCCAAAAATAACAATAAAACAATTCTAAAATACTCACTAAAGTTATTCATCTTTGATTATTAAGCTAAATGTCCCTATATTTCACATCCAATTTCTCTAAATACTAGCACTTGCACTAGAGGGGGTGCAAGAGTTACGCCGATAGACAAATATATGAAAGTAAACATGGAAAGGAGGTGTAGTTTAAAATATATACAATCTTGTTTGCAATGTATACAAAATGTCTGTAATAGTTTTGCTACTCTATGTCAATGGTGTGTCAAGGAAATTGATAAAGGTTTTAATAACATCCCAAGATGCAAATTCTAATTGTCAACATTATTTCCTTCTTGTCTTGTTTGACGGAGATGTGGAGAATTCCCTATTGCTACTTATCCCATTGATGTTAATTAAGATTATACTTTGATTTTACTACATATTTTGATGCATTTAGGCTATTAACGATATTAAATCTCTCTTGAACCGATCATTAGGGTAGTTGTTTGTGACTTTATTGACTTTGGAGAAGAGGTGTGGAAGGTCAATTTGGAGAAAAATGGTTGTTTTAGGTACATTTGTGCCATATATGAGGTCAACTGGTAGTGAACTTAGCAAATGATGTTGTTTCTGCAATAAAGGTCTCAACAGAGAAGTGATAGCTTCAAATCAACTATTCATACATTTGCAAGGATCCAAACATAATTGAAATAAAACCTATGAATAAGAAAAATAATTAGGCTCCTCTACCAACAAGCTCATGTTCTACCTTCAATAGGGAGAGAGGGAGACAAAAGGAGAGGTAGATATAGAAAGAGGGAGAGACAAAGTGGGGAAGAGTGAGAGACAAGAGAGAGGGGTAAGGGGATAAAGATAGGGATCACAGTTAGAGAAGGATATGGAGAATGAGAAGAATGGAGATGGAGATGGAGATGGAGATGGAGAGGAGAGGGATATGGAGAAAGAGAGAGTGAGAGAGATCAATGTGAGAGGTTAGAGGGATAAAATAAAAGATGGAAGGAGTAAATATATGAGAGAAGAATTAGGAGAGAGAAGTGAAGAAAGGATAAAAAGATAAAAAGATACGAGGTAGGAAGTGAAAATGCAGTAAAAGAAGGGAGAGCAGGTAGGAAATGAGAGAGATAGAGATAGAGGCAAAGATGGTGGAATGAGGGTCTAGGAAGAGGAGAGGGAGAGATGGGCCCAGGATAGAGAGAGGGAGACATGTTAAGAGAGGGGGAGAGAGGAAGATAGAAGTAGAGAGGAAGATAAAGGGAGAGAGGAAGAGAGATATAGATAGAGAGATAGAGAGAAGTAGAGGGAGAGATAAAGATAGAGAGATAGTGAGATATAGAAGAAGAGATAGAGAGATATTAATGAATACAAAGAAGGGGGATATAGAGATATTAAGGAATACAAAGAGGGAGAGATAGAGAGAGTTATAAAGGGTGAGATAGAGTGATAGAGAGATATACATATAAAGAGATATAGAGGGAGAGGGAGAGGGAGAGAGAGAGAGAGGTGGATAGATAGAGGGAAAAAAAAACAAAGAGAAGTAGAGATAGAAAAATAGAGAGGGAAAGAGAAATAGGGGGAGATAGATTGAGAGAGAGAAAAAGGGAGAGATATAGATATGTGGAAAGAGAAAGAGGATAGATAGAGTGGGAGAGAGAGAGAGAGGGGGGGGTAAGGAGAATATGATAGAGGAAAGAGATAAAGATAGAGATGGAGATGGAGAGAGAGAAATAGAGAGAGAGAGAAGTAGAGAGATATAGAAAGAGGGAGTGATAAGGAGATTGAGAGAGGGAGAGATGGGGATAGAAGGAGGAAGAGATAGAGAGATAATTATAGCTTGGGAAAGATAGAGGGGGTGAGAGATAAATATATAGAGGGAGAGATGGCATGAGAGAGGAAGAGGGAGAGAGAGAAAGAGAAAGAGAGGGAGAGGGAGAGAGATAAATATGTAGAGAGGGGTATAATTTAAGTTGTATTATATTAAATAAATATTATAAGATGCAAATTACTTTTGGGCCTTATTATATTATTTTGAATACAATATGAGCCTACACTATTTTTTTACATGCTAATTGTTCTCAATTATCCACAAGTTACAATGTAAGGCTCTCAAGGCATTATCTCCATTGTACCTTGACAAATATACCATTCCCCATGAATTCATTTTTTTAGATCATTTGCATAGTTTATTGGTGCTACAACATTATTTAATGTGGAACTTAATTTGGTCAAAGACATTGTGTAAGAGGATCTTATCATATATTTTTGTTCCTTTTCGTTTTTCCTCAACATCCTCTCTTGCATCATTATCTATTTATTTGCTTGATCTCTTGATTCACATGTAGGCCCACTTCAAACCATTTGTGAGAACCCTTTCCATTGATTTGATATTTGGCCTTGTTTTTGTTTCATTTGTAGGTCCCTTTTATTTAGGGTTTTTGCAAATGGACATGTTCTAACAATTGCAAGCTTGTTCTAATTGCACTAGGGTATTGGTGTATGCTTCGTTGAGGATGCATTTCTCAATTTATATGTATGTATAAAAGACACTATATGAAAAATTATATAAGTTGTAGAATTAAAAAGATAAAGCAAAAGTATTTTAACTAACATAAAGACTATTAAGACCATTGAGGTAACCTCCTAATTTCAAAAAGCCATAGAGGAAAGTGACCCTTGTGTACGATTGGATCCATTGATAAAGTTGTCCAACACTACTTTTGAATGTGTAGGAGTTCACGTTATTTTCATTTGTTCACAGTCACTATACACATTTATTTTCCTTACAATTAGATGCATAGGATCTAGCAAAATAATGTTTCACATAATCTATTCTTATCCATTCTCCTCATTCAGATGAAGAGGAATTAGTATGCTTCCCCATCTAATGGAGCTTTGAGCCATGATATTGCATGTGATGACTATACTTGACAACTGTGAGATTTTTAGTGATGTCATGGGCTCATTATATTCATTTATATGAATGTCATTACTTGCATTGGAAAGTAGGACCAACCAAATTGGAAAAGGATTTGTGTCTACATCTCAAACGGGTTCATCAACTATTCTCCACTTAATAGTATAAACTCCAACAATACTCTATGAATATTTTAAAAACAAAATTTGCAATAGTTCAAATCTATAGGAACATTAAAGCCAAATATATTATTGAAAGAAGACCACTTATAATACAAATTATTATCAAGCTTGGTGAATTCTAATTAAAGAATAAATAACCAAGGTAATGTTCAACTAAAAAAAGAATCGTTTCTCCTAAATCTTATAGTCATACTATTCTCCCAGTTAATAGTGTGAACTTTACTAATACTCTTTGGTTTATTTAAGACAAAAAAAGAAATACCAATAATTCAAATTTATGAGAGCATTAAAGCATAATACATTATATAAAGAAGATCTAGTTAAAATTATAATTATAGTCAATCTTGGCAACTCATGCTCAACAATAGAAGAAATATTTTTCTCTTTAAATTAGAAAAATATAATTGTGTGGCACTGAATAGATGTCTATAAATGCTATTTTATATAGCTCCAAAGTTTGAATGATGCAAGTGTTAAAATTCTTCAACTCTTTGGCGTTGATTAAACCTAGTGGCTACACTTCTAGGCCAAACAATGATGGACAGTTGGTGGTGCATTCTTTGTGTAAAAAAAGCCCTTTTTTGAGTATTCAATATAGGCACCAAGGCTAACGAGATCAAATTGCAAAAGCAGCAAGGACCATCACCAAAAAAGGATAAGAATCTAACCTAAGGCTTTAATTTGTCATTTGGAAGAATAAAGTATATTTCCCAAAAAAAGAAAGAAAGGTAGCATACAACAATGAGCGAGAAATAGGGAATTGTTTATAAATAGGTCGTTATATCTCATTATACTTCTCTATCTCCAACACTTTGTTACTTCCTCATTAAACTGTTCAATTTAGAATCATAGATTATAATATCATAAACCTCACTTCAATTGTTTGTAGTAGAATTGGATATGCTCAATTGATAAAGCAATGGAAATGTACCAAACAAATATGCCATCTAAATGAAAACACTTCAGTTTACACATAAATTTTGTCAAATAATCAGAAGAGATTAACAAATAAAAAAATAAATCTCAAATAATACATTTTGCATATTTTCTTGAGCTCTTATTGATTTCACTAAATCTTTTCACTTACCAGAGTTAGTTTGTTGTCAAGATTAATTTCTTTTGTCCTCACCTTTTTAACTTTATCTACCATATTTTGCAAGAATTCCTCAGTACCTTCCACTTGATGAAACTCACCAAAATAGTAGATTACATAGAAGTCTATAAGAAAAGAAGTGCAAGAGTACAACAAGAAGCCAATTTCAATAAATCCTAGTGAAAGAAGATAACTCAAATAAGTAGTTAAAATCAGAAACCACCTAACCCACCTATTCACAACGAGGAGTGGAGTTTTATTCCGACATGGTAACCCATGTTAAACTCCTTGTGAACCAAGTCTTCCAAAGAAAACAATGGACTGATGAAAAAATAAATAACGTTACAGGTTGCTTCATCAGATCTTATATCATTAGACCTTATATATGCTCAAGAAAGCAATTGTTCTATTGTTAGAATGCATGTAATGCATTCTACTCAAGCATTAGGTATGTCGTGGCAGGGAACCTGAAGCAATGAATGATATGAACATCAAAGCTCCTCTAGGACTACAACCAATATGGCAAGTGTTGCATAGCATGCATGTATTAATGTTACCCACCACAAGTTGGGCCCACTTAATCAATGTTCATATGCGATCTACAGCCACCCAGAAAACACATCCTGGCATCATAATGATAAAGTGTAGAGTGCCTTCAAGATAGTCAGCCCAGGCAAGAAGATCAACCATGCGAACATGACGATCAGCTGTAGGGGTAATGCAATAAGGGTTACTCATGTATTGAAGTATGTACAGTCCTCATCCACTAAACCTGCATGCCTGCATTCATATAGAACACAAGCACAACTTAAATTGTCAGCATATGTTCCAGAGCACTTCATTAATTGAAAGATTTTGAGAGCATCCTTATCAAATCCATGTTGTGCATATCCTGCAATCATTGCATTCCATGAGATGGCATCTCTGTGGAGCATTTTGTCAAATAGTCACATCAGGGTAGTTGCAACTGCAACATCTGATAAAATTTCTTTATTCTTTATGCTTTGATGGATGTCCATACCTTGTTCCAATGCTCCTATTTTGGCATAGGCAGGGAGAATGCTGACAAAAAGTTGTGGAGTCTGACTTTACACCTACCAATCGCATTTGCTTCAAAGTTTCTAAAGCTTTTTTTTTTAAATCCATTTTGTGGATATCGTGCAATCATTGCATTCCATGAGATAGCCTCTCTTCGAGTTATTCTGTCAAAGAGTTCATGTGTCTTTTCTATACTTCCAAATTTATCATACATGTCTACTAGAGCATTTCCAACTATAATATCTAAAAAAAATCCTCTTCCATGATGCTTTGATGGATGTTCATACCCTGTTCCAAAGTTCCCATTTTGGCACAGGCAGGTAGGATACTGGCGAAGGTTGTGGAATTTGGCTTTGCACCTGCCAATTGCATTTGCTTGAAAGTTTCTAAAGCCTTTTCAACAAACCCATTTTGTACATATCCTGCAATCATTACAGACCATGAAATGACATCTTTTTCAAGTATTCTGTCAAACAGTTAATGTGCCTTGTTAATGCTTCCATTTTTTTGGATACATGTCTACTAGGGCAGTTGCGACTATGATAACAAAGCTCCTCTATCCTTATGCTTCGATGGATGTCCATACTGTTCCAAAGCTCCCATTTTGGGCATTGGTAGAGAGGATGCTAGCAAAAGTTACAAAATTTCGCTTTAAACCTGACAATCGCATTTGCTTGGAAATTTTTATAGCCTTTTCAACAACTCCACATTTTGTGCATATCCTGCAATCATTGCAGTCCTGGAGACCATATCTCTTTGAGGCACCTTGTCAAACACTAAACGTCCCTTGTCTATGCTTCCACACTTTGCATAAATGTCTACTAGGGCTGTTGCAACTACAACATCTGACAAAATTCCTCTATCCTCTATGCTTTGATAGATGTCCATACCCTGTTCCAAAGCCCCCATTTTTGCACAAGCAGGGAGAATAGCAGCAAAGGTTGTGGAGTCTGGATTTACACCACATCTCGATAATTCAATGTAACACTACATCTCAATAATTCAATGTAAGGAGTGATGAGTGATTTAATGAAATAATAAAAAAACAATTAACTTCTGCCAATGGCGATTTTAAGGGTTATTTATACCACAACTGGTACAATATACATGGGTTTACCCGATATTTCTGCATAAATCTGACAGGGTGTTATAAGCACAAATCCATACAAAGCATATATTAATTCGTTGTTTTTAAAATATGATAACTAGAAGTTGTATGCAGGGGATATACTACAAAGTATTCCAATCCTACTCCGTACATGGCTAAAACCCATATTGTTATAATTACAGGACTACATGCTCATGGCAGATACCATATTGATATAATTGTGTAAAAAAATAGAAGACATCATTATCAAATAATTAAAAATATCTATGAAATATGCACATCAGGAAGCTCTTGTTTGTGAAGAAATACCAAGGTATTAGCTGTTTCCATGCTAATTTTTAAACTTGTTTTCCAATTTAAGCCTTTCCCTTTCTTTCTTCCATGGTAAAGATCTGCCAGAGTACCATTTTTCATATAATCATAAATAAGAAGCAGATCTTTTCCCTCTGGAGAAGTGCAGTGACACAGGCGTACCAAATTTGGATGCTACAGAGACGAAAGAATCTGAACGGATGAGATCAGTCTCATCGTCTTGCATCCTCCTTTTGCACTGTCCACCGTAAATCTCAAAAGCAACTCGGTTTATCTCATAGAGGGATAAATAATAATAATAATAATAATAATAATAATAATAATAAAGCAGATGTTCTCCCTCTGGAGAAGGGCAGTGACAGAGGTGTACTAGATTTGGATGCTGTAGAGATAGAAGAATCTAAACGGAATAGATGAGATCACCCAAATGGAGACGAGTCGAGGAATAAAAGAGTACAACATTGGTAGCCATTAATATCAAACAATTTCATCATATGAAAATGTAATTTTCCAAGAAATAGATGAAACTAACTTTTATAGGCCATCATCATTAACCAATCTTCAATCTTCAAAAATTGAGAGATGACTTAATTGTTTCAACAACCAAGTGGAGAGGACTCCCCAGGTGACAATGCAATTCCCATAAGGGAACACAATTTTGGAGGCCAATACCATCTTCCAACAATACAACTTGTAAGGATTTGATATAACAATCAACCTCACAGATAAGATCTTGCGCTAGTGTTACGACAATATTTACACAATAAATATTAAAAGATAAGCAATGGACAAGAGATATCTCCTGCACAGAAACATAGATCTTGTGCAAAAATTCGTGTGTATGGGAAACAAGGTTCTCTCCAAAAATTAAAAAGTCTCCCCTATACCCACAAGCCCAAGCGACCAAAACTGTGCAAAGTATTCATATGCAATGAATTTAAAAAGAAAAACTAAAAATGGACGTTTTAGCACACCTTATTATAGTTTAAGGCATCTTCTGTAGAATCCAGAGCGGCTATGGTAACCACAAGCTTTCCATGAAAATAAACAAGAGATTTCTTCAGACTCTCCCATGCATCAACCACCATTGGATTTGGTGCAAAAAGGGTATGGCACGATGAAGCAGAAGTCCCCATTCCAGATCGAAAACTCATGGTCAGAGATACTGTGGCCATTGACACTGCCTCAACCCACTGAAAGCTCTTTATGGGCTGCAATCCCACCTTCTTGTTGCTGCTACTGGAATGAGCTGCAAGAGGCTAGGTCGTCGAGACATTTCTCATCCATCGATCTGGATTCTAAATTCAACAACCAAGCGAAGTGGACAAATTGAAATATCTCATATTTATTGCAAAGATTGCAATCTAATCGAAATAGATTGATCTAATCTGATCAAAATATCTCACATTTATTGCAAAGACTATATACTGATTGCAGAAGACTGAAAACCGACGTAAAAAAGAGCTGTATACCGGTAAAAGGGAGCTGTATACCAGCAGAAGGGAGCTGTATATGGGCGTGAGACAGGTTTCAGCTGAAACCTCACACTATATATAGCCTATCGGCTAAAATTTTGAAAAATTGGATTTTCGTTTTTTCTCAATTCTGATTGCCCTGGAACAGCCTCGAACTACTATAGATCATTCCTCCCCCCTTGAAAGGAAATGGGACCCATTTCATCAACACTCTATAGAAGATGAAGAGAATGTGTGACAATCTGGTTTTTGGTAGACCACTTACTTTGGTGAGGTAGCTATCTTGCTTGAACTTTGTCATGAACATCAATAATATGATCATGTACCATTGGAACATCAGTCTCAAGATTGAAGTTGGTAGTTTGAATTTTCTCACCAACCTATTGTAGAATAGTGTATGGTCCATATAGATGAAGATGACGCTTGTCATGGCGATCCTTGTATTTCCTGTTGGTTTGCTGCAATTTTTCATGAACTTGTTGCTGAACATGGTTGATCTTTTCAACAAACTTAGAGAATCTGTCCCTTTCTTTTTTTGAATGTGCTAATGGTTTAATTTCCATGGCTAGAATAGAAACATCCAAAGGATCCAATGGTTGGTATCCCAAGAAAACCTCAAATGGGTTGTGTCATGTAGAACTACATATTGCATGATTGCAACTATGTCATACATATAAAAGGCTCTCATCCCATGTTCAAGGAGGTTGAGATGTGGTTGCAGTAACTGCTATTGCATGGGTGTTACCTGTGATTGACCTGGTTTCCTCAAGTCAAATCACTAGTAATAACAAAGCCCTAGTTTGGGCAATCAAATGCCTACATTTTTTGGTAGTAACTAAAGATGTAGGTTTTGATGAACATACCTCAGGTATTCAATATTTTTGTTCTGCCAATTTAATAATAACACTCCTTGGTTGAGACTCATAAATGCCATGTCTCTTGTACATGTAAGGCTGCCTCAACAATACATCACACACATCCAATGGTGCAATATTGTAAATGACCTCATCTTTGAATGGTTTAATTGAATAAGATACACAAAACTGTCTGGTTACCTTGATATCTCATACTTGACTCACCCAACCCATTGAGTATGGTTGTGGATGAGGTGTTGTTTTCAGATTCATCCTCTTAACTACCTCAGCAGATATCAAATTTTTTTGGCTTCTGTCATCAACTATGAAGTGCAAGGTTGTTCCATTTACCCACATTTGTGAATGAAACAAGCGTTCCTCATCATCCCGAGGCACTATTCTGGTTGTGGCTATAGTGGCATAGGGGTCTTCTTCAATAATTTTTTCTTCTTCCTTCTACTTAATAGGGTCTATAGAGAGTGACTCAAATTCCTTTTTCGATTCATGGGTTTCTGCCATTAGTGTTTTAGCAGACCTACAATCCTTTGTGCTATGTATGGGGTTTTTATGTATCTTACACCATGTGCTAGTGTTTTGGCTATTATTGTTTAGTTTGTTGTCCTTCTTCCCTCTTTGCTTTAATTTTTCTTCAATTTTAGTTGCAATTTATATGTAGTTCCCAATGTTTTAATATTCAGAAAAGATATCTCTGTTTGGATATAACGATGTATCCCATTGTGATATTTTAATACTCAATGTTTATTCATATCTTGGATGCCAAGTTTTGTAGATAGAGCATGAAACTGATTGGTATAATCTTGCACTATTTGGTCTTTCTTTTGTCGAAGCAGTTTCCAATCCATATATTTTTCCGCATATGTAATCTTCAGGATAATACTCTTTTGTGATGAGTTCCATGAAATCCCCCCATGTAGGTTCTTCTTCTATTGCAATTTTTTTTCTTCTTTAAGTAATTTTACCATCCCATGCTAGCTTCACATGAGCTTCAGTTTTGAGGAGAGAAAATGTTATCTTCTCAGCACTAGAAAAATTATTCACAGAGAAGTATCTTTCCAACTTGGTTAACTAGTCGTCCACAACGTCTGCATCAAATTTTCCTTCAAAATTTGGAATATCAAAATTCACCTGCACTTTGAATGGGGTGTGGTTGTTGAATGGTTTTGGGACTGCATTTGATTGTTGGGAATCTTGAAGGATTAAAGAGAATTGACTCATCATTTCTTCCCTTTGTTTATTCAAGGCTTCTTCCACTATGGTTTTAATAGATTTTGATTTTTTTCTTTTTTGTTTCTAACATCTTTGTCTAGTTGCGTCTTAAAAGAAGGTAATCAGATGGATTATGTGTCTCTAACCCCAACCTTCGATAACTATACCATGTATGATGTGACATACAAGAGCATACCTGCTCTAATACCACTAATCTAAATAAAACTATGAGATTCAAAAAATAATAGTTGGTGTAAAAGAAAACCTATGATATTGTATTAATTTTGGATAAAATGGAAAAACTTGTGAAAAGAGTCGTGTGCCTTCAAAATCACTGTTTTATTCAAAGTAACATGAATATATACAAACTAAAGAATGCCAAAAGTCATCATAGCCTTAGGAATTTGAAATGAATAGCTACCTGTGAGAAAATACATACAAAATTACAAATATTTTCCCCAACTTGGTGGGGTCATAACTTTATGCTCGGTGCTCGGAATTCAAATCTGTTTACATCGTTGGAAAGGTCTCCAAGAGGACTAACTCAATCCCTAAAAATAAAATTCCTATGGAATTCAATTTTTAGGGATTGAACCAAGTTTCAAACCCAAATTATGCTCTGAAGACCTCCGAAAATGCAATTTACTAGAACCTAGAAAATACCAAAAAAATTCAAAAATTTAGATTTTTGATTTTTCTCAATTTTGACTGCCTTGGAACATCCTCAAATTTCTCTAGATCATTCCTCCCCCCTTGAAAGGAAATGTGCCCCATTGCATCAATACTCTATAGAAGATGAAGAGAATGTGCGAAAATTTAGTTTTTGGTAGACCACTTGCTTTGGTGAGGTAGCTATCTTGCCTAAACTCTATCATGAACA